>JASDQU010202479.1:4435-18999 GCA_032191745.1 Picea mariana | reverse complement strand
AGAGGCGCGCTCGCCCCTCCAAGGCGTAGCGTCTCTTCAATCAATCTTCGAGTGGAAGTCCTTCATCAGACGTCTCCTTAACTTCGCATGGCTTCTGCAGGGGAAGAGTAGCTGGGCCAGTAAATGCTGAGCTAGCGTGTGCAGGCCTCCTCCGACTGGTCGGGAACTCGGCATGGCTTCTCTGAAAAGAAATGAATACACAGGACTCTCTCGAGCGGTTCGCTTGACAAGCCCTACATTCTTTGCATTTAATGAATGATGAGAGGCTTCAACCACCCTTTCTCGCCTTCATTTACTCCAAGCAAAAACCAGGACCGAGTTCGGATCAAATGGCACTTGGAGGTTGCGGAAATTCCTCCTATGAATCATGCATGGCATCTTCGGCCCTTCCTGAACAACTTTTTCCTTCACAAGTGACCATGGGCTGTGACCGCGTGCTTATCCCCAAAGCGCTTTCGGCGTTCGTGAACGGAAGGAGTTAATCCTTGCTTCTTGAAATCGCGATGAGAGAAACGCCGAGGCGGCTTTAATCTGGCGCCACGCACCCTTTGGATTTGACGATCCTAACTTCACCCGACGCTGCTGTGGGCCCCAAGTCCTGAATACTCTTGCTACTTCGCGTATCGGGGTATGATGGAGTTGTTTTCTGCGCGTTGGAGCTGCGATGAGCGAGGCATCGAGATGGATTTACTTCCTGCCAGGTGTCCCCTCTGGATGGACGGCTAAAAACACTTCGGCGATACTGTGGGCCTGAGTCCTGAACGCTTTCAGCGCTTCGTGTCTCGTGGTGTGAGGAGGTTGGTCCTCGTTCTTCAAAGTCACGAAGAGCGAGGAGGCGATGGAGCCCGATCGTGCACCACGTACTCCTCCGGGATGGACGGTTGAGATCTTTTTGGTGATATATAAGCGCTATCCATTGCGCTAATCCTGGCGCAACTCTGCTAACCGCGATTACCCACCGATCGTTGATCTACTCTATACATGGATTCTGGTTGTTGACGACATACTTTTCACACTCGCTTGATTGGAAGTCGAAAGACGAGACTTTTCCATGCTGCGCTTAGGCGCTTCTCATGTAACTTGCAGACCCGAATGCTCTCGATCCCAAGACAAGAATTATCGCTAACATAGGGAAGGTTGAAAAATAACTGCCATCAAAAGTGCTCCATGTACCTTCAACAATTCCACTTGAACATTAAGTACAACAAGGGAATCTCACACTAAGTTGCAGGCTACCTTAGTCAACCTCTGGTTGTCACACTAACCATTATAGTTAATTATTGTGGACGTGAGACTTACAGGTAGTCCCAATTGTATGATAGTGATATTGAATTTATTGTTACATATGAGACACTCATTGTAGGTAAAACAGTTTCAAACTTTCACCTCCAAGATGAAATTCTATGCTATATGGGCCATCTATGTGTTCCTTTAGGTGAGCATCAAAAGTTAATTTTGAATCCATTACAGTGGCGTCGCAGGGCACTTCAACATGGAGAAAATGATAGTAGTACAACAAAAGTACTTATATTGGCCATGTTATCCAACATTCTTATGGATAACTAAGGAGATGATTTCTCGAGGCCCTTAGGTTGCAGACATGGAGTACCGAGGGATAGATTGACCAATAGTGTCCACTTACACAGATGGAGCCCCACCTCACCACCATACTTCTCCATTCGTCATGATGGCATTCACCACACCATATTTCTTCCAGAAGACAGTGGATATTGGTCCATGAGGTAACAAGTTAGGTATTTTGGTAAGTGTCACTTTAATACTTGGGTCATTTGAATATGTTGCATTAAAAATTCTCTTGATTATGGAAATTTTTGCTTGGAAATTATACTTTTTTCCTTATTTCACCTTGGTGGTGTCATGATTTCCTAGTAAGTGGCCACCCTTGGGGAAAGAGTGGTAACCATGGGTTTTCCTTGAATGGTTGTCATATCGTCCCCGCTCATTCTTACCACTTTCCATTACTTATTATCTTCTCTGTCCCCATATTTTAGGTCATCGGGCTTATTGACCCAAGAAGGGAATGTACCTCATTTCATGGGAAGAAGGGGTTAAAGGCACATAGGCTTGTAGCTGGAAAAAGATAAAATCCAATCATAAACCTGTCAGATGCTCACCCAGGGATCACGAGAACAATGAAATGTTTCTCGCAAAAAAGTGAGGGACTTATAAAATAAATAACTAATTGGACATGCAAACCAAGGTAGAGCATGTGTGGGCATTGTTTTTCATGCTTAGGTAGAAGTCCCACATATCGTCTTCAACTTGGGGAAGCATGGTCAAGTATGACCAAGGTAGAGTTAATGTGAGCAATGTTTTTCATTCTTAAGTAGACGTCCCACTTTAGCTTCAACTTGGAAATACTCTAATAAATTAATGGCAAAGGGGCTTGGAAAAATCATGCATCATTGACGAAGGGTAACACACCCTCTACAAAGGCACCCATAAATGAGACAATACGAGCCCGTGTATGTCATGAAACCCCATATCTAGAATTCTAACCCCATCCACCTCATACCCACTACATGAATTAGAAAGGATTGTCCTTGGGANCCAATAGGGCATCATGGCACCCCTCCCATATTTAAATTTGGCAAATTGCATATGGTCTTTGAGAATTTGTTTAATTTGAAAAGGTAGATTTGATGCACATGTTTAGATGGATCTTGTATTAAATGTGATTTTACTTGGCATGATACGTTTGACTTGATACCTTTGGAGGGCGCATTTACTTGTCTTTCCAGGACCTTGGTTGGTGGACATTTGGGAAGGACCAAGCCTCACTTGGGCCTTATTTGGGGCATGAAGCCCATAGAGTGGATTCTGTACCCCACAACTTGGGGCAAGTAATATAATGAACGTTGCCTTTTGAGGCAGGAGATGACATCCTGGAGAAGGAAAGCTAGCCCCCCTTTGCCCAATGTTTGACCTTGGAGGCTCAAAACGTTGCTTTCTAGGACATGGTGTCTCACTTGGGGGCTAAGGTTTGATGGTGATAGGTGACTTGATGATAATTTGGAATTTTTGATGGAGGAAGACCCTTGCACCATGGAAATTAGGCCTTTGGAGGCCCAACAACTTCCTCAACTCACTCAATGAATTGCTCATTATGCCAAATTGTCACCTCTAGGAGGGATGATGTCATCTTTTAGGGCTTACTTATTTTGTGAATTCAAATTATTTCTAGTAAAGGGGAAAATTAGGAGGTCTACCTCCCTAATTTTTGTTTTACCCTTAGTTAAGTGGACAAATTGGTTAGTAATACCTTGTATAAATAAAGGTCATGACATTTCATTTTATCATATCATAACACTTGAGAATTACATATGTTTTGGCTGAAATTTTTGCCCCTCTTGGGAAAATCACATATCTCTTTCTCTCTCTTTCTATTTGGATGCTAGTACTTGTCTCTTGTGGAAGAAGTGGTGCACTATCTCTCTTGGATGCTTCTCTTTGCTTTGTGATGGAAGATACTTGGTAAAAAAGGGTTTTGTCTTTCTATCTAGTGGAATTGGTAAGGATTTTTTTGTATATTGCTAGTATTTCTTCTTTTTCCATGGTTGTTAATGTTCAAAACTCTTGGAGGAGTATAAAGGCATACACCCTCCACCAAGGTCCATTATTTTTTTTGGAGAATTTATTTAAGAAGGTTGCTAGGAGGAGTAAAAAGGCTTACACCCTCCTAGATTTACCTTTCTAGTTTGTTTTCCCTAGGGAGTAAAAAGGTTTACACCCTCCTAGATTTACCTTGCTAGTTTGTTTTTCCTAGGGAGTAAAAAGTCTTACACCCCTAGGGAGGTAACACAACTATCTCTTACAACAAGAGACTTCATAACCCAATTGATAAAGGCACTAGTCTAATTTGCATTGGAGAAATAAAATTATTGCATTCGTAAATGTGAATTTTGGAGATATTGCATTTGTTCAAGTTGGAATCAATTTTACATACTATAAGCTTGCTTGAGCCACTAGGGTGTCTAGCTTATCCCAGTGATTCTTATATTTGTTTTAATTTAAAGATACAACCATTAGGATTGCAACAAACATCTCTTTAATCATCTTTGTCACTTTTTCTACCGCTGAAAATTGCAATTAAATAGTGCTAATTATTCTTCTTGTCAAGGGCTTTCATTCATGTGCTTTTCTAGTGAGTTTCAATGGATAGAACTCGTTGATGTGGAAAAAGTTTGCTACAGACACAATACTTCCCTAATATATTGTTGATGCCATCATTTTTCTTCATTTTTTTACCATCAAAACTTGTGTCTAAGAAGTGGAATAATATTTACATGTTTAGTGCTTGATTCCCCAATAATTAATTGGTGTTTTGCATGGTTGATTTTGAAACTATTGACATTTTATATTGCTGATATATATATCTTTGTTCTACTGCAATTTTGGGACCGAAAGGTTTCTTGCTTGTTCCCCTTTGGTTTAAGGCTTGTGTACCTATCTTGTATCTTGTTCCAGGCAAGTTTAACATTGTCTTGTAGGTACACAGTACCTTGGCAACCGTCCTTCATCAACAAGATTTCATCTCTGAACCTTTATCTTTCTCCAAATATGACCTATAGGGGTTTTCACCATCATCTTCCCACTTTCCATATCAATCCCCCTAGGGTCATCGATATTCCCCCCTTGTGGTGATTTATCATCACTAAAGCAAGGGGAGTTTCTATCTAAGGTGACAATGGGTAGGTACTCACGTAGTTGTCACACTCTTGTGGTTTGGGTCGGGATTTTCCCAACCTACAATTTGTGCGATAACAGTTCAAAGTTATGATGAGACATTAATAGATATATCAAATCATGCACTGCTTGTGCCATCTCTAAACCTACTATCAAGGAGCAGGGTATGTACACTCCTCTACTTTCTCCATATAATCCTTGGGATCCAATCTCGATGGATTATATGTCAGAGATGCCCTCAACCAAGCATGGTAACAATTATGTGTTTGTAGTTGTTGATTGGTTCTCTAATATGGCTATTTGACACCCTACAAATAGAGTGTCATGATGGAATACTCTGCTAAGATCTTTTTAGAGTGTTTGGATTCATTTTTGGCTACCACGTACCATTGTTTCAAATAGGAACAATAGGTTCCTTAGTACCTTTTGGTCTATATCATGGTCAATAAAGGACAACAACATAACCAAATCAATTGCCTTTCACCTCCAAATTGATGGATAGACATAGGTGGTTAACAAAATGACTGTACATATCCTTAGAATGTAACACTCCAAACATCTACATAGATGGGATGAAAGCCTTCCTTGTGTTCAACATAACTACAACAAAGCCCTTCACAATTTTATTGGTCATATCCCTTTTCAAGTGTGTTTGTGGCTCTATCCATCGGCCCCAATTGATGTATCTATACTTCTTTCATCTACATAAGAAGGTTCCTCGATGTTTATACCAAGGTATACATAGCACATCCAACAACAAGTTTGTCATATTTTGTAGAAAGCCAATGCCAAGTCCAAGTAGCGACATGATCAACAATGTATTCTACACAAGTTTTTACTGATAACACATTGTTGCACTTGCAAAAATAGTCATTCACAGGCCCCCACAAGAATATAAAACAACTTTGATATGGGCCTTTCACCATCACCAAGGTTATGGGTGAGAATTCTTTTAAATTGAGTATTCCACAATTCTTTGGCTTGCACCATGTATGTAATGTGGAGCTTCTTCGACCATATTTTGGGCCACCTTTTTTGGACCTCAGAGTTAGGAGAGCACTTGGACCCTACACAACTCAACCTTGACTGCATTAAACAAGATACAATTGAGCAGATGATGGACACCAATATGAAGAGCACCCACTAACAAAACATACAAATTTATCAAGTTGTCAAAGTAGGCTAGCTTCTTCACCAAGGCAAGTGGTTCATCAAGAATTGGATTTAGTATAAGTTTCCCCATCTGATGGAGGAACTTGATGCAATGAATACCATTTATTCCCAAAGAGGGATGACTGATCTAGGTGGATATAGGTAGCCACTCAAATTTTCCACCAACTTAGAGACAATCCTACACCTTGCCAATTTTACAATAGTTTTGCATGTCATAAACTTTCGACACATTTTTTAGAACTTCCCATGTGTTTTTGGTGACTAACATGATCAAGATTTCCAAACACATAAATCTTGGAATTATCTTAATAATGCTCCACGAAATGACCCAAATGGAGTTTGTATGCAAAATTTGTGACCTAAGAGGTCGACATATCAACTAGGCTCTTCAGGGCTCACATTCCCTTTCCCACCTCATTTCSTACTGTTAGGGTTTCATATCTCAAGGTTTTATACTTGATGTTAAAAGGTAGTTTCAACCTCTTGTGATGATATTTTATGAACAAGAATAGTTATCASATCTCTTATCAAAGACACGCTATCACAATTCTAGCAAGYTTGTATTGTTTTGCATATTGTAATGTTTTGACTATTTCATTCAATGATAGAGTTTGGGTTYCATTGCATTATTGTGTTGTTTGAAATATCTATGTATTATTTCCCATGTTATTACTATATCCWTTTCATTATCAACAAATTTCAATCATTCATTTTATTTACTATTCATTGYAACATCAACTCCTAGGGGGCTTTTGGAGAAGCTTGAAAAGCAAAGGGGATCCCCAAAAATTTAATTACTTTCCCAAGTTAAATCTAAGTCTACCCTTGACAAGTTAGCCATTTGGGGATAATATTTTGCACCAACCTATAGTACTATGCTTTGACCCTTTGAAAGTTATAACTTGAGATAGTAAGAAAATATGCATTGACAAAATGTCCATTAACCATCTAACCAACATCAAGCATAAAGAGGGGAATGCTTTTAATCAACCTTTGAGTAGACTGATGATGAAGGAAGTAATAAAATTCCTCTGCAACTAGCACATATCGGGTTGATGTCAAAAGGGAACCTTACCTAATCAAATTGAACAAACCAACCTCCTCATATTTAAATTGATCAACACGCATACAAGTTGAAGCATCCAAGAAAAGGGTTTCCATTGACTAGATAAAAAACTAACCAAAGACCAGAGCCTATAGCATGGCCAAAATGAATGAGCATTCCATGTATTCATAATCATTTTCAATGTCCAACTTGATGAACAAGGCTTTCAACCCTAGTGATCTATCCCATTCCATACACTCCCATACAACCTCTACATTATCAAGGATAAATTAATTACAAATGAAACCAATGTGATCTACCTTGATTATTTGAGGTAGGAGGTAATGAATCCATAAGGCTAGGACCTTGTTCAAAATCTTATAGGACACATTGAGAAGAGTAATTGGCCCCCAAATAGTAATCAAAATTTTGTCTCGCCGCTTTAGGGATGACTTTGATGAAACCTCTATTAATAACAGGCCTGAGATATTTATTCTAGACAACTTCTTTGCAAACCTTGAAATATTAGGCCCAACACAATCTCATATGGTTTTAAAAAATCACACAGGAAATTTTCCAACCCAAAAAACTTATCATCAACCACCATCATCGTTGCTTTCATTGGCTCTAGCAAGGTTAATCATGATTGCAATTTTTTTATGTTTAGTGAAAACTTTTTGAGGTATAAGGTTAATGCATGTCTTGATGCCCAACCCATGTGCATCAATCATGCCTTAGGATTCAAATGCAATATGATGCTAGTGCTCAACATATTCATATTCATTTCTATATTGAGTTATTATGCTTATCAACTTTGTCTTTGAAGCGCTAATATTCCCAAATGAAATCTTTTTGTATTTTTGCTAAATATATTATTTTCGGGAGGAGTTCACTAAAATTTTACCCATGGGCTTGAGCTAGAGTGTAAATTTGATTAAGTGTTAGTGCTAGAGAAAATAATGCTTGGAAATTAGAGTTATAGGGGGCACCCAAGGTTCAAAGTAGGAAGGTTTTGAACATCAAAATTTGACTAAGTGTTAATGCTTGAGATTTTGGTGCTAAAAAATCATGGTTTCAAGAAAGGAGGTTTTGAACGTTAGAATTTGATTAAGTGTTTAATTTAATGCTAAAAAATCATAATTATAATAGAACACCCAAGGTTTTGAGTAGGAAAGTTTAAAACATTATAATTTTACTAAGTTTTGGAGCTAACGATTCTAATACTTGGAATCACACATCTAGGAGGAGACCCAAGGCTTTGTGTAGGAAAATCCCTAAACATCATGAATTGACTCAATATTGGAGCTCAAGAATCTAGTGCTTGAAAATCATACATCCAAGAGGGGACCAAAGATTATGGGTAGCAAGATTCAAATCTTAGATTTGACTAAGTGTTGAAGCTTAGGAATCCAATGTTCAAAAAATCAACTCCCAAAATGGAAGCCAAGGGTTTGAGCAAGAAGGTTTTGCACATTAGAATTCGACTAAGTGTCAGTTCTAGGGAATTCATTGTTAAAAAAATAGACTTCCAAGAGGTGAGTCGAGGTTCCAAGAAAGAAGGTTCAAAATAATAGAATTTGTCTAAGTGTTAGTTCCCAAGAATCTATCACTAGGAAATCAAACTTTTAAGTGATCCCTGTTAACACCATATTTTCCTACACAAATTTGGTTGTTAATTTTTAACATATGTTCGTGGAAATTATACGGGGTGAGCTCAACAATATAAAGTTTGTTGTTCAACATCGATGGTTCGTGAACATTGTATGGGGTGGACCCAACATTATAGAGTTCAACATTCAACATCGACAATTTATGAGTACCTTTTCCATAGGGATACCTTGTTGTAGAGCTTTATTCTAGGTCGACCTTGTTCCATAGTTGCAATGTATGAGTTTGGAGATTATCTAGAGCTCAATGTTCTAGGTTTTTAGTAGTGAGAATCTTTGGGATGTGGCACTATTTTTAGAGACCCAATATTGCATCTAGTAGTTGGGTTGTGTTTCACACTATTATGAGAAATTTGGTTTTTAGTCAAATTTTTGAGGCTCAGATCACTTTGGAGCATTCTAAGAGACACTTAGTGTGCCCCTTTGAGATTTTCCTGCAATCTCTAGAGGTTTATTCTTGGAGTTTGACTTGGGCTTCACTTTATTGCTATTTATTGATGATGAGATTGTTGTTTATATAACTACCTATGGTGCACTTCTTGAGGAGGTTAAATTGTTTTGTATGACATAAGCAATGCATTTAAAAATTTCTCAAGTTTGATACATGTGTTTTTCTCACATCCTTGGTTCCTAACCGTTTTAACATGAATATTTTATTTGTTCTTAAGTAAGTTTATATGAATATGTCATATGGTATATATAACACTATGATTCCATGAACATTATCTGGAAGCCCCTTGAATTTTGTTTTATCACTTTGAATCAATGGGTTCCAAGTTTTAATAAAATCACTTTTATTTCTAATTAGTATTCAATTGTGGTTTTAGTCATGTCGCCTTTGGGAAAATTTAGAATAATCTCAACTAATATATGTACATAGATGCAAGCTCTAAATATTTTCAAAAAACAAAATACACCTCTTTATCAGTCCATGCCTTCAACAGGTACTATAGCATTTGATTTATGGTTGACCTCCTATTAGTTAACCTTTGACTTATAATATTTTGTTCAGCACTAATGTTTAACATAGGAAAATATTAACATTGTATATTATATCATTTAATATAAATGAAAAAACTTACTTTTTTGAAATCTTATTGGTTGTGAATTTGAAGTCTTATTCTCGGCCTCACAATGTTCTCATTGGTAATATCAACTTCTATTAAATGCGATCTCATTAGCAATTTAAACTTTCATTAAATGCATTTAATGGATTTCATTGCATCTTTAAATCTTACACCTTTCACCGCTTCTATACCTTAAGTGAAATTTCCAATCATCGCCTTAAGAAAACTTCGATGCGGTGCCTTCTAGGTAGGTAAGTAAGTTGAAAACAACCATTTGAGATGCATACAAACAATTCAATATGCAATTCCACTAGAAGCGGAAGAGGTGTAAGAGGCAGAGCTAGTTGCAGCTACCTCCCATGGTTCAAGCTTTGTCTCAACCAATATTACTTTGTGGCTTTTAGTTACCTATGAGGCCAATCAAGCCAATTTTTTAACATAAGCTTTCAAGCCAGGTAATAAAGCTCACTTGACTTAGCTCTTGAAATATATTATATAATTTGAAAGATATTATATGCCACTTAAGAAAAATTCTCTTATTTAGAGTGGTTTTCATCCAAATACTTACCAAGGTAGGGGGAGAAAGCAGTGAAGAAAGAAAGAAATGATTTCCCATCCACCATGACTCCTAGTGAGCCAAGAGTCTAGTTTTAACCTCCACGATGTTCTCGGATTTTAACCTCCACGATTTTCTCGATTCCTGGTGAGAAATCGACAATAATACAAATCAAAATTTGTTACTTCCACTGTGCATATGCTCTAGACCTAGAAATTGGAAGTTAGGTTGGCAATAGTAACCATTTGTCCCTTGCTCCCAAGAATAAAATTAATTGCTCAAATAAAAGTAAATAAATAAAAATTAGACCCGTTGTATTAAGGGATACAAAAAAACAATTGTCTAGTCTTCAAACTAGAGCTATGCAAATAAGAGAATATAACAAACAATTCAATTGCAAGAATCAACATAATTGTGGAAATATAAAATTACCCTTGTGTGTTGATTAGGAATTTGGCAAAGGGATCAAACAATATCAACAAACTTCCAAACTGTGCAAAATATCTTAGTAGGGAACCTACAACTTCAATAGGTAAGGACAATTGACAATTTTAATGCTCATAGTCATATTTATATTCTTATTGTGTTATTTATAACACACTGGAATATGTGATTCCATGCACCTTCAATAAGTAAGGGCACCTTCATAATCTAGAAATATTTAATGTGCCTTACACTACCAAAAAAACACATAATTACCAACAACATTGTTTTTTCAGTGTGACATTTAAATAGGAAATGAGTGTGGCAAGGCACCTTATTTTTTTAATGTAGATGGCCATTAATAACTAGTGTGATATAGCGGACACATCTGGCCAAATCCCATAAGATAGATGAGTAATTCCTCACACAAGTATTGCTCTTAAAAGTTTCCATGACATATCACATTTAACCTTCTTTACAACCATATGCTTGATATAGATTTAGGTGTATTTCAACAACTTATGCAGGGAAAAGTCTAAGGTAGTAGCAGAAATCTCAATGATTCACTCAGCAGAATCCTCCCAAGATTGAATGTTACATACCCATAAATGGAATATGTCATTAGTTTCACCGAAAACACATTTCTGGAAACATAGGCAGGAGGGTTCACACACACAAACACAAGGGGAAGAGTCTCTGCGAGAGACATCCAGATCTGCTAATTCTACTGGCCAACAAAAGAACGGATGGAATTCTAGTGATAACATTGGGAAAGTGACCTTATATGGAGATCAACGTGGTAACCCGCGTAGGTCATGTTTACTCTCCCCGAGTAAACAAGCAGGAAAGGCAGCCATGCTAGTGTGTGGAGGGTTTCAGTTCAGTGGGCACCATCACTATACCTTTCTACCTAAGATGTGAGAGGACATGAGGCTCACAGTTCTCCTGTTACAATCTTGACATTATTAATATCTTAATACGAGTCGATGTCGTCAGGCCTTCTATCATACTATGCTCCATGTAAGAACATCCAATAATCAACAATGCCTCCACTAGTAAATTTGGGTTATTTTTGCGACAGTCATTTCGACACTCTTGTGATGTTGTGTCGTGGAGATTATGACAAATATTGGGTCCCTCAAATGTCGCATCATATCATGTGGCAAGTGCGATGAAACTAAGATAATTTCGCAAGTGCGACGATACAATGTTGGTCTCGTAAGAGAGACGGCTTACATAAATCATCGCAAGAACGAAAACGATGGACGGTCCTCTTCGTCGTAAGAGAAAGGACATATACTAGTTGCGATGAATATTCGATAGTTGTGACAAACTTAGCATACATATGACTATTGTGTTCGTCGCAAGACAAATGCCATATCCTAGTTTCTGCGACAAACAAGTCATCACAAGAGCGACGAACTCTTCATACGATTGATGATCATGTTCATCGCCAGATAAACACCATATTCTAGTTTCTGCGACCAACAAGCGTCGCAAGAGCGATAACCTGTCAATAGTTGTGATGAACTATTCATACAATTGACGATCGTTTTTGTCGCAAGACAAAATCCATAACCCAGTTTTTGCAACCAACAAGTCGTCGTAAGAGAGACGAATGGCCAATAGTTGCGACGAATTATTAATACGATCGATGATTGTGTTCGTCGCAAGACAAACCCATATCCCGGTTTCTGTGACGAACAAGTCATCGCAACAACGACGAAATATAGTTATAATAAAAAAAAATATTAAATATTAATGAAAGAGTGAGGACAACTACAAAGTTGCTACTAGATGGAATATGTGAAATTTTTGGAAGTAAACATGCTTGAAAGAGAAATATTTTCATAGTGGTGAAGATGCAAAGTAAAATAACCATCCCAAGACTCTAGCAATTATCACAATTTTCAAATTATATCCAAGCCTTTCAAATATCATAAATGATGATGATGAAGTCCACTAAATGAAGCAAGTGAAGCTATGATAGATTTATTGATAGTGAAATTCATATGAGAGTGAGATCCACGGGGTTGGAAAGTATTTGTCTCATCTATCTTCACAATTTCATGAATGGCACTTGATAGTAAACATCAGTTTCATAACTAGGATACACATTCATAGATTAATGTGGAGAATGATTTGAGCGATTCAATTTGTCAAGAGGTGACATGAATTTTGAAAGAGCATGGTGGCTTCATCAAACTACCACTCCTAAGATAAGCATGGATACTTAAAAAGAGAGTGCATCCCTCATGTTGGAAAATAAATATGTTAGATTTCATGAAGTACCCTACGAAAAAAACTATGTTTTGATGAAAACAAACTATGGAGCATTGTTTGGATACTTATCTCAATCTACACCACAATTTCTTTTGTCCCAGAGGGAGAATTTTGTACATTATATTTAAGTTTTTTTACCTTTTAGAAGTCTTGGTTTGGGGGCATGAACCTAACTTGTTTATTGTTAAGGAGCGTTGATGGAGGTTTTTCACTATGCTAACCTTTATGAATCACACAAACCACTTTTAATGATGTAAGGTGAAGAACATAATTTTGATATGGGATAGCTTTTAGGACCTAACTTGTTTATTGTTAAGGAGCGTTGATGGAGGTTTTTCACTATGCTAACCTTTATGAATCACACAAACCACTTTTAATGATGTAAGGTGAAGAACATAATTTTGATATGGGATAGCTTTTAGGTCCTTCGATGTCTGAAAAAGTGTGGTGATAAATGAAAATGACTACTTAAAGTGTATTTTTGGAAATAGAAATGCAAGAAGTCATAAGAATAAGAAAGTGATATATATATATATATATATATGAAATGCCTTCTTCCTTTATCCAAATATGAAAGTTCATTTTAATTTATACACACTTAAATGAATTAAACTACATGGTTGGAGAAATTAACAAAGAGTGGAAAAATTGAATCTACATACAAAGCTTTATAAAAGTCAGACCCTGAATAAAAGAAAATTTTTGAGGGAATCTCCAAGTTCTTGGACCTGATAGTGGTGTGATATTAGAAAAATATCCTTAAAACTAAGAAGGAGTGAGATTTAATAGAAGAAAGTCCTCAATATGGTTTCCATTCTACATATGAGGTTATCCATGCGAGTACCAAAAACTTATCCTAGTTGGTTATCAAAACTAAGAGAAGACAAAAAGGATTTGTGAACAACAATTAAAATAACCTATCTATCATCTAGCATGTATAGTAACTTATAAACAATCAAAACAATTAATTTCAATTATTCAAACAACAATTTTGTGGAGAAGAGAATACATTATTTATTATCCAACGAAAAGACATAATAACATGAAATATATCACCTAAGAAGAATCCTGCATCTTGTGGACTTCAATATTGTCCATGGGAGGATCATTTAACCCTCCAATAGGCTCTCTATGAAGATGAACATGCAAAGTTCCCCTTGTGCATGGACAATTTGGAGGAGAGAATGGGCAACATGAAAACAAGATGATACTAGATCAATTGAGAGGATGCAATGGCCTTCCTAATCTTTGGATTAATTCCTCTAGCATAACCTTACATTTATAAGTTGTTATGAAATGCATGGCATGGCTTTGTATATATAGGCATGTGTTGAAGTTGAAAATAACCCATATGACCGACTTGACTCAAATAGTGTCCCAATACCCTTCCATTGATGAGGAAGGCGCACTTAATGCGATCTAGTATAGGTATTTTATCACCAACCACACCTTATATCCAACCATAAGCATTTACGAGTTGCAAAATTCCTTGATTCACAGAGTAGGTATTACATACGTATTCAATAAAACATAGTGCCTATAAACCACACTTTTTAAGTCAATTGTAAATGCAAATAGTGAATCTCTTTCAACTTGTTGAGAGTAATTGGTATTGTCCTTGATAAGGAGTTATAAGAGAGATC
>JASDQU010202476.1:11207-29503 GCA_032191745.1 Picea mariana | reverse complement strand
GTACTATAATTCAAAGTGAATACAAAATAAATTATTTAAATAATAAATTTAATGGAGAAATTAGAAGTGGGTTAACCCTAAAATAAGGAAAGTGGGGCCAAGTGACCTAGAAGATGTTTTTAAGGAAGCTACTTGGAGAGTATAAATAAGAGGAAAGGCTCTCTCATTTTAATCAAACTTGAGAATATTGAATATCTATATGTGTCTGAGGTAAACAAGGATATCTAAGCCAAAATTATGAGGAAAGGTGAATAAAAGAAGGCTGAAATGCAACGAAGGATAAATTCTTTTGATGTTGCTTTCTAAGGTATGTTATTTACAGGTCATCTCACCATTTTCGCTATAACTATTTTTATATAATGATTCAGATCGTGAAATTGATATGAAATTGAGAAAAACCACCCAAGTATATTTGGTAAAAAATTCAGCTTGTGGGTCGTTGTATTTTGGGAGTTACACTCTGTGGAAAATAGGGTTTGTGGCTAGTCCTGAAACTAGTAAAAAACAAGGTTTTCGGGTAAAAATCTCATAACTTATTCATAACAGATCCAAATTCAGTGAGACAAAATGTGTTGGTTAGGGTATAGAATGAAGTATGTTTTGTAACATTTTTCGATCAATTCAATAAATATTTTGTGCGGGGCGCGCTCTACAAGGTCGCTCTCTAGAATAAGCCAGAATTCAACAAGGTATGTCATTTTTGCTATAACGCCTTTTCTGAGAGGTTTGAAGTAGTGCCACCTGGAGGTATTGCATAAAACACACTGAAGAACATTTTTTATCAGTTTCAGATCTTTATTCATTACAGGTACAAAGTTATGATTATTTCAAGTTGGGGTTGTTGACTAATCCAAAACTAGTCATGGTTGAGACAAGCAGTTGATGATTTGGCACATACATGAGGTGTATAGTTGATGATGTTGGTAAATATTGATGATTCATTTTTTATTATTATTTTACATAGGATTGGTATATACTTGGTACATGGTTGGATGCACTTGTTTATGGTACATGTTGATTGCAGGTTGTTTGACACAGGTTCGTGCATGGTTGATGCACTTGTTTATGTTGACAGATTGATATATGTTGAGGATTAATGAGTCTTGCATATATAGATGGTGCTCTTGTAGAGTTGTACTCTATTCATTTGTTGCTAAAAAACCCCTGGATTGAATTCCATAATAAAAAGAAAAATTGTACATACATCTTGTGTTCTTTGTGTTCCTTGTGGAGATGATTTGTTGATGATATGTTGTTGATATGTATTCACATCTAACTGATTATAAATGAAAACAATGAGTAATGATAAAATGTTGAATGTTAACTAAGGAGTTTTTGTGTAAGAGGAAAGTTTTGGGAAAAGATCCCCACACTCATTCACCCCCCCCCAAGTGTGGTAGGTGTGACCAACAATTCCATCTCCAGAAATATAATGTCCTAGTACCACACCTTCTGTCATTATCATGTGACATTTTTCGTGGATTTGACATATTCTGGTAGCAATGCATCATTCTAGTACCTTCTCCATATTGTTCAGTGCTTGGTCGAAGTCGTCACCATAAGGAGTGAAGTCATACATGTAGACTTCAATCCCTTCACTGATCAGGTCATTGAATATGCTCAGGATGGCCCTTTGGAATGTGGCTGGAGAATTACATAGTCCAAAGGGTAATACTCTATATGCAAAGGTAACCCAGGGGTAGGTGAATGTAGTTTTATCTTGATCTTCTGGGGTGATCTGGATTTGATTGTAACCACTAAAACCGTCTAGAAAAGAAAAGAATTTATTTCCTGCCAGAGTATCCAGGACCTGATCGATGAAAGATAATGGGAAATGATCCTTTTGAGTGGCTTTGTTATGTTCCTTGTAGTCAACATAGATCCGCCATTTCCCATTTTTCTTTGGGATGATCACTAATGGGGAAACCCAATGACTATCTGAGATAGGGTATATAAAATCTACATCCAACAGCTTTTGTAATTCTTCCTTAACAATATCCCTGAGATGGAGATTCAATCTTCTCTGTGGTTGTCAGATAGGTTGAGCATCTTTTTCAATATAAATGTGGTGTGTGTAGAGTTGTGGATCAATAACTTTCTTATCAGAATACTCCCATGCAAAAGCTTGCTGGTATTTGGAGAGGACTTGAAATAGCTTTTGTTGTTGTTGTTCATCTAAATTGGCATTGATGTTCATAGACCTCCCTAGTGCAATCTTGACAGATTTGTTGTTATGAACAGTTGTAGTTGGAATTTGTTGTTCCATTAAATCTTCCAGTAGGTATCCTTGTTCTTCACAGTCTAGAACAACTTGGAGCATCTTGCAGGTTGGGTTTCTCATGGTGGCTGGGCTATTAATAAACCCACTGATTGCGTCATCCTCTAGCTGGTTTTTAAGTCTGAGGGCTTCTTCTAGCATGAGAGGGGCTCGTAAATCCTTTTCTGGATATTGTGGTGGTGGCAATTGTGGATATACAAAAGTTGGGCTTGTCTTGGCAGGAGGATATAAGATGATATTCTTTGTGATACCCCCTCTAGCGATTGTCATATTACCCATTTGACATCCTATCTATGCATCTGGTGTTGCGAGCCACAGACTGCCCAATATAATTGGATTCCCTTCAAGTCCACTTCTTGGGTTGATTATGAGGAAGTCCTTTGGATATTCCCAAGAGTCAATGGACATGGATATATCATGTAATGTGCCAACTAGTCGAACCACCGATCGATCTACCAACTGGAACATAATTGCGGTGGGTTTGAAGGAATCAAAACCCAGGCTATTGCAGGTTTCCATAGTTAGGATGTTGATAGTTTCTCCCAAATCAACTAGCGTATTTGGAAAAGAATAGCCCTGGATCTGAACTGTTACTATGGGATTCCCTGGATCTACATATTTGACCGGTTCTTGTCTACCTAGAATTAGATCAGACAAGGTTCCTACCAGGTGAACTGTTGATGATGGATCTTTAATTTTTCTGATGGGCTCTCTCCACATAGCTCCTTGATTGTCTTTACGTAAATTAGGATGTCTTGAAGAGCTTGTAGGAGTGGAATCTTGATGTATAAATTCTCGAGTTCCCCTACAATGTGAAGTTAGGATATACGGTCAGTTTTTCTATCATCAATCTTTCAGGGAATGGAGGGGAGGGAGTTGCATCCTTACCCCTGCTCGATTTCTTCTATTATTACCACATTCAAATGTGTTATTGTTGGTTGTTTTTCATTCTCCTGCTCTTAAGAAACGTTATTTTCTTCAGGAGAGATCATGCGCCCCAATATCAACCATAGTTCGTTGCACCCTACTGAGCTGGTTTCTCCTTCCCCATTCTCCATAATCTGGATGAGGTGAGTCAGTCTGTTATTTGGATTTGGTTGAGGTTGGGATGGTAATTGAGGGTGAAATTGTGATTGTGGGTTCTGGGGAAGTTGGAGTGGTTCTTACAACATGGGCTAAGTTTGAGGGGCCATCCCCATGGGTTGGTTGTTTATCCCCATGGGGCACTTCCAATTCTGATTCCAATTTTGGTTTTGAGCAGTCGTGTTGGGCCATTGTGAAGGGTATATGTTGTTATTTGAGTTTTTCCAGGATGAGGTGGGATATTGTGAGTTAGGCCAGGTGGAATTTGCAGTTGGTTGATTCTGCTAGGAATGATTTCTAGTGGGTTGGTTTTGCCAAGTGGGATTTGTAGGTGGGTATTGTTGGGGCTGCCAGTTCTGATTATTAAATGGTTGGCCCTGCCATGCGTTAATAGGATCTTGCTATTGATTATATTGTCCAAAGAAGAAAGTGGGAGGGTCCTGTAGTGTATTTGAATGTCGGGTCTTCCATTGACGATGTTGAGCCATCAGATATAATGGTTTTGTTTTCTCTTTTGCTTCTCTAAAGATGAATTTCAGTCTAGGGAGCAATGGGAATTGCTCCGTGTCGTGATCCTTGGCACATATGGAGTAGACCCGAACCACATCCAAAGGGAAATCCCTTGGACCATGTTTTCTTCTGCATCTGTGGAAAAATATGGCCAAAGTCTGTTTTGCTTCTGTTTTTTTCTATTTGGCCTGCAATACATCCAATTGTGTAGTCAGAGTGCTTAGAATATCTGTTTTGAAATATTCTAAGAGATTACCAACTTCAACTTGCGTGACACCCCCGCTTGTAGTATTGTTACTTCTGGTGAGGGAAGTCTGCATCCCTGATCTGGTCCATGTGCTTCCTCGTGAGAACTTGATACACAATTGAATGATGTTATCATAAGTTTCTTGATAAATGTCATCCTTTCCCATTAGATTTAATGTTTCTACCCATTCATATTTCATAACCTTAATCAGAGTTGCCTTAAGCACTTCACCTGGTAATGCACGATAGGGTGATCTTTGTAGATTATAATGAAATCTCTCAACATATTCTTCTAATGATTCATTTTCTTTTGCAATCATTTGAAAGATTTCATATTTTAAGTCCCTGGTTCTAAAATAATCCTGATATTTTTTCAAGAAGGCATGTTTCATCTCATCCCATGAGTTTATAGTTCCGCCCCCTAATGCCATAAACCAGCGTAGAGATGCTCCTTTCAAAGTGGAGGGGAAATTTTTTAATTTTTGGGGTTCAGAGGTGTAATCATACCCTCTATATAAGACATCAAATTCAAATAAGAATGTGTCCGGATCTTCTGAGATTAATCCATGAAAGGTTGGCAAGTTTTGTAGGGGAATTTCCTTCATGGGGGCATTAGCGATTGGATCAACTATCGGATATTCCAATGTGGAAGTCTGGGGACATTGTTGATTTTGTTGTGCCATTCGATTGAAAATATGCCAGAAATCTTCAGGGATTTCTTGATATGGATAATTTATTCAAATTGGTTGGTTATCTGATCCTCTAGGGGATTTGATTTCACTCCCTCTATCTGGGATTTTGGGTATGCCTTCTTCTTTCACAGGAGATTCAGGATCAGGTGGTGGGTCTAGCTTAGCTACCCCGCTGGTTTCTCCTTCTCCTTCCTCCATATTACAAGAGTTTCCATCTTCTAAAGGGTTGAGGGGTGGAATATCTGTGCTCTGAAATCTTTTCTTAGTCCCTTTAGTTTTTCTATGAATCTCAACATGGGTTGCAGTTGGTGAAATTGCTACCTGAGGGATTCGGGTAGATCCTTTTCTAGGTCCAACCGAAGCTTGAGATTCTACTTTTTGGATGATGTCGTCTATGAAAGTGCTTCTTCCAGGGAGCACCAAGCCCTGGGATTTGGTAATTTTTGGTGGGGGTTTTGGTTTTTCAATATCTTTCCTCTTAGTCATACACACTTCACACAAAAAAGAAAATCAAGAAATAAAAACACCTATGCAACCTCTCAATGCGTCAGCTGGAGGTAGGCGATGGCATAAGCATATTACTTATTTCCTGCATAGGTTCTTACCTTCTTTATTTAATACCTCATCCTCCAGAGGCATAATCTATGCTACCTTTGACATTCTCTCTGACAACGACGCCAAAATGTTGGGGTCTAAAGATGTCTTAAAAACAACCTTAGTTTAACATTAATTTATCAACCCGGAGATTTGTATTTTATCTGAAGAATATCAACAAAGTCTATGCAGATAACTTACAGAGGTTAAAATTGCATATTTAAAGAAAATCTGTGTTTATCAACAATCAAGTTCCTCAAATGTTCACTTAAAGATTCCGAGACTTAATGGAATTGAGATCTAATTGCTAACATGATGGGAAATGGAAAGAAACTAATTAATCTATTGAATTCAATTAACTAAAATCAATAATCAAATCCGAGTAAAGACTTGCAAAACTAACTATCAACTATGAATTGAATTACTGGAAAGGAAATAGTGAATTACTCTATCTGTGAAAAGAAACAACAATTATAATCTAATTGAAGGAAAACAATGTAACTCTACTGAAATATTGAAAGGAACAACAAATGTAATCTATTTGAAAGGAACAACAAATGTAACTTTAACTAGAAAGGAACAACAAATGTAACTTTAAGTAAAGAAACAACGCAGATGAAAATGTGAGGAACTGTCATGCAGTAAACTACAGTAATGAGAATTGGAACAACAATCATTAATACTTGAATTAATTGTCTATCTACTTCACACAATCAACATGAAATCATTAACACGCTTATGCATTCGTCTTAATTACTATAAAACAGATTTGAATCACAAAATAAAAAGTAACTTGATACAAGTACAGATTTGAGACAATGACTCCTTTAGACTAGGCCCTTGGTCCTTAGAAGCACTGCTACAAGAAACTCAGTATATAGAAAAGGTGAAAACAATCAAATATTTTATTAACTTCATAGCTAGTACATCATTCACAAAAATGGCTTGTGCAGAGTAACTCTGAGTCTGAATGCTTGAACATAATTCTTAGATTGTCTTTTCGTATCTATTATCCTCTATATATACAATAATCATAGTAAATCAAGCCATCCTGAGGATCGGAAGATCCTCAAGATTGATTTACTTATTATAAAGTTACAATATAGAAGACCGAACCATCTTTAAAACTGCTTTTATGCCAAAAATATTTAACCTCTAATGGCTCACGCATCTTTAAGATATCGTTTTCTATTTTGGTTTCGACAATATTTAACCAATCCTATAACAAAATCAAACAATTCCAACCAATTTTAGAATCTTATTCAATATAGTTTCAATAATGACGATAGGAGACATATTAACTATTTCTTATCTTATTTATTCCTAATTAATTGAAAATTCAATCAAGATTACATCATGAACTATAGAAATAAGGGAGATATCCGTACCTTTTCCACAACCCAACAGTCCGTGCAATAGATTTTCAATTTATAGCTGGACAATTATATAAGATGGGACCAGATGAAATATTAAGAAGATGTGTTATGGAGTCAGAAACACCATTGATTCTTGCATAAGCACATGAAGGCATCACAAGAGGACATTATGTAGGGAAAGAAACAATGCAGAAGGTTCTTAGAGCTGGTCTCTGGTGGCCCACTTTACATAAGGATGCTAAGGAATACTACAAATCCTATGATGTATGTCAAAGAATAGGGAAGCCTTCTGGAAGGGATGAGATTCCTTTAGCACCTCAGTTAATGTTACAGGCATTTGAGAAATGGGCTATTGAATTTGTGGGACATATGAACCCACCAGGAAAGTGCACAGGAGCTCTATACATTATCACTACTACACAATATTTGACTAGATGGGTAGAAGCAAGAGCAGTTAAGGACCATAGTGCAGCTACAGCTACATGGTTAATCTTTAAGGATATCATAGCCAGATTTGGATGCTCGAAGATCCTTATGAGTGATCAAGGCACACACTTCATTAACAAAACTATTGAAGCCTTGACTCAAGAATTCAAAGTTCACCATCAGAAGAGCACACCATACCATCCAAAAGAGGATGGTACAGTCGAAGATTTCAATAAGATTTTGGAGACAACACTGACTAAGATTTGCAGTGTTAACAAAGATCATTGGGATTTAATAATTTCAGTAGTGTTATGGGCTTATCGAACTACTTGAAAAAAGTTAACAATGCAGACCCCCTTTAAGTTAGTTTATGTCTAGGAAGCAATAGTACCTATGGAATATTTGGTTCCAAGTTTAAGAATTGCAACATTTACAAGTAAATATGACACCAACACTATTCAAGACAGGCTCGTGCAGTTGATAGAATTAGAGGAAGATAGGTTCATTGTAGGATTTCATCAGCAGGTACGAAAAGAACGAGAAAAGGCTTACCATGACAGACATATCAAGAAGAAAACATTTAAACAAGGAGATTTGATACTTTTATACGACAACAAGTTCATGAAGCATCCAGGGAAGTTCAGGACACATTGGCTCAGACCATTCGAGGTTGCCTATGTTACAGAAGGCGGAGCTGTGCAGTTGAATACTCTTAATGGAGAATGGAAGGATGGTTTAGTGAATGGGAGTTGGTTGAAACTATATTATGACAACCAACTGCCTCACATCTCTCAGTAAAAACATAGGAAGAAGGGTCTAGGTACCAGGTGCAGTTTAAATTGGGTACCAGACACAGAAAAGATAGTCTACACATGATAGGGAGGGACAATCCAGAGGGCACATGCTACTCTGTGTAGTCTGCAGTCAAAGTAAGACTGAAGGCTCAACCTTGAAGTGACTCGGGATGAGTCACATGTGAGTGTTGGGGGCCTGTTCTCCCTTGGGTAGGTATTAAGGAAGAAAAAAAATATTAAAGAAAAAGAAAGACAAAGTATGAAATGTGAGGAAAGCACACAAACCGAGGAGGGGTCGAAGTGGTTAAAGAAGAAGAAAAGAAGGAAAAAAGTAAAGAAAAACAAACCATTGAAAGAGAATATCAAGGAAGAAAAAGCAACAAAGAGGATAGGTCATGGAAAATTTAGCAAGTGGAAGAAGACACTAATGGGTGCTTTGGAGAACCTCACAGAGAAGAAGGAAGAACAAGTCGACAAAGACCTTAAATTGTAGGTTATGTGGACCTAGGGTTTCAGACCTAGGATTTTGGTACCTAGGGTTTTTACACCTAGACTTCAGTCTAGGGTTTCTAAGAGTCATAGAAGGATAAATAGTGATCTAGAAGAGTGGAGAGGGGTTGTTGATATAGAGAGGTTGAGATGTAAAAGTTCCATATCTTAGGGATTTCTTGTATTTTGGGTCTTCAGTTGGGTACGAAGATCTATCCTACAGCTGAGTGCGTAGGTTTGGGAGGTAAAGAGGAGAAAGAGAAGGATCCACAGCTAAGTGCGCATATAGAACTATGTATTTTCATCTACGTTATCAATAAACACAGTTTTGTGGACGTAGCCCTAAGGAGAGGGTGAACCACGTAAAATCTTGTTGTCCTATGTGATTTATGTTGTGTTATTTGCTATCTTTTATACTATGATTGCATTGTTATTTTCCCTACTAAAGATAAGAGATATAACTAACTTCTCGAAGTAAGCATAATATTGTTAAGAATCTCTAGGATATTTTGCATTGATATCATCTTGCACTTCCTCTAGTTGTAGACACATGTGTCCTGCAACCCCCCTATTGCTACTTCGGGTGAGACTTCATCTACTTCGCAGGTATTGTCAAAAGGGCCAGTAGTTAGGGTTTGTTGGTGCATTGTTAGAGTTGAATCCTAGGTCTGCCCCTATGCCAACATGAATATAATTCAAAGTCATAACTTCAATTTTCAATGAAAAATATGCATCTAAAAAAAAATGCAATTTTCAATTTCAAATCTACAATTCGGAAGTAAAAATGCAATATTTCATTACATGCACTAATATAATGAACAAGACTCAAAAGACCAAAATGTCAAGCAATGAAAAATGCCTAATATTTTCGTATTTTCAATATAATAAAAATGAAAATGCATGGATTGAAAAGAAACTTGATATATAAAATCTACTGTGTATAGAAAGAGATAAATCAATAAGGATACCAAGAAGAAAAACACCCAGCCCAATGTACAAGGACGATCACAATGAAAAGGTGATGAGAAAGACTCTGCCTAAAAATTCAACCCAAGACAGGTTACCTGTCATCCCACAAGTACTTAACAAGAACTACAGATACCTAAGAAGACTCAGCAAACATCAAATCCCACCCAACAACTACCAGACCCAGCAAACAAGCAAGGAAATATGATGTACGCAACTTGTTATAACACTAAGATGCCTTGGGTCTTTTAGTTTGTTTTTATCATTTTTAAAGCCTTAGATTTTTATTTTTCTTTAAAATAGACTTTTTATACCTTTAATGTTATGCTTTATAGGACCCCTTGGATGACTAAGCTTTTGAGTTATAGCTCATGTGTTGATCCTCAATTTGATTTTTGATCCTTGAATTTTTTTTAGCTCATGGTTTATTCTTTTTGTCCCCTCTCGTGATTCATCTCTAGGATTGATACCTCCCATGATCAGTCTGATGTGACACACCTCTCTCCTCACTCATGACCTCACATGCATGCCTCATCATCCTCGTTTACCTCTCCAATCATTTTTTTATTTGGAAGCGCTACCTACACATCAGGCAGTTCTGTAGTGCCTGTCACTTTTGTCATTCATCCACTTCAAGTCATGATTTCCACGAATGATATCGTGTCCCTTGTTTTCAGTTCCAAAAGTTGGTTGTAGTTCCTTCTAAAGATCTTGCATCTATGATCCTTGGTAACAGTTTCTAAATTTGAAAAGTTCGGTAGTGTTGTGCTGCGTAAGTTTGCCAGTTTCGATCATGCGACTGCATGTCAACTAAATTCGATGATGTGACAGATTTCAGGGCTGAATTTTCCTTAATTTCATCCTAAGATTTCACTGAGGACCTCAACAGGTGTCGAATTTACAGGTATCCTATGCAGCCTCCTTTGCATATTAATTTTCACAGGAAATTTGTGCTCGAGTTTTCGGTTTGTTAATCTTGTAGAGTAGTCAGGGAGCCATATTTGCATACCTATAAATTTCCTCACCCGTATCCATGGTATGACTACTATTGTTTTCTTTAGCCTTTGAAGTCACACGCCTGTAATAGCTTATCCTCTGTGTATGCGTTGCACTACCCAAAGGCGCTGCTCAAACCCTCTTTGTTTTCTGTGCTCCCCTTTTATCCTATACAAAGAGCCATTTCAGATTACCCCTTCATAGTCTATGCTCTAAAAATCTTGTACATGCCTAAAGGTCTATTTCCCATAGTCAAGCTCGGCTTTCTAAGCACTATCAATTTTTAAGGGCCATCCTTTGAAGATTTCTGGTCATTAGCATCCCTTAAGCCTCTTAAGAACCCTCATTTTGAGTCATGAAGACCCCTCATTTGAGGAAAGCACATAAAGGTGGAAAGATAGTTAGGACAGAACCTATGGACATGCGCCTTTTTGACACAGAGCCCATGGAAAGGGAGATGTTTCGAAGAGTAGGATGCCTCTCTTTTTTCCAGGACATGCAGAGAGGCCATCCAGAGGTAGCAAAACAATTTGCATTAAATTTTGATGGTGAGAGAACCAGAGTTGGGGATTTGGAATTTGAGGTATCTGAAGATTCCATCTCAGCTGCAACAGGGATCCCCATTTCAGGTGAAAATTGGTTCAAGGCCATGGTTTTGAGTTCACCCTTTGTTAAATATCTCTTCAATCCCGAATACCAAGCCAATGAGTAATCTAAGAGTATGCCAAGGAATCAGTTGATCGAACAGTTTGACAGAATGTTGAAAATCATACAAATATATTTTACTTGTGAAGGGAGATTTAACACCTTGTACCATTACCACATAAGACTATTGTTACATTTCACTGGTAAGGTTGAGATGTATTTGCCTTATTACCTGCTAAGAATTATAGGTAAGATGTCAGATAGGGTGCAAGCCAAATCTAAGGATGTGGATTCCAGTCTTTTCCACTCTCGACTGATCAGGATGCTAGTCTCTGAAGAGTTGGGAAAGAAAGAGATTCCATGGGATCATTTTGTGGTTACTTCTCACTTCAATATGGACCCAACATCTACTCCCCAATCATAGATCGCAGGTCCTTCATCACCCACCAGTACTAGAGAAGGGATCAGCATGAAGAGAAAGGGAAGAACCCCTTTTCAAGTTTCAGAGATGAACAAGCATGTCATGGAAGCTGAGGAGGAAATTTGTCCTTATCCACACAGATATTTCTCATCACCACTTCCACCAAGGTTAGAATAAGTGTCTTATTCTACCAAATCCATAGCCAAGAAAGGGAAGAAGCTTCTCTTTCCCTCTTCTCCTCCAACAGTCAAAATCAAGGGTAAAATACCTATCATGAGGTCATCAATTCCTAAGGAAGTTTTCCAAGGGAATCCTTTGCCAGAAACCCTTGTTCTAAAGAAGAAATGAAAAATCATTAGAAGGTCTGTGGAGGAGAAATATGAAACCCTTACTCAGAGGAAGAAGGGAAAAGATAGTTTTCATTCTACTGAAGGGAAGCAGGAAAACCCTGTACAGAAGGGTATGGGGAAAGGTTATAAAAGACCCTTGGAAAGAAAAGATGAAACCTTTGAGAAAGGCATTGAGAAGCCATTGCTAAGAAATGATGAAACCCTTGGGAAGAGAAAGAAAAATAAAAGTGGAGCTGGCAAGGAACTTGATGAGGTGGACAAGACACTTCCCATGTAGGCGGAGGAGGAGTCTGAGGAGAATCCCATTAAGGTTGAGCATGCCATTGTCCCTCCTGACAGTCATATCTACAAAAGACTTATCAAGCATCTTAGAGATGCAAGGAAATAAATAGCTCGTCTCAAAGAAGAAGATAAGGTCCACTTGGCTCAGGCGGATGAGCTCATGATTGGCTACAATCATGCCCTTGACTTGGCAAGGTTTGCAACAAGAAAGGGTCGGCCTCTTCGTAAACAACTGAAGAATCTTTACAGACATAACAGAGGCTTCCAGGCTCAGATCGGGAAGCTAAAGGAAAAAATGAAGTATTTCCAAGATGAAATAACCCAAAGGAATTTACAGGTGTTGGTTGAGGCTCCCATTGAAGATGACAAACCAATAGCTAAGGAGAGCACAACTACATTGAAGAATCTTTCTAGTGCTAAGAAGAAAAAGTCTTCTGAGTCAATTGAAGATACTCTTTCTACTAGAAAGAGTGTAAGGCTAAGTGTCAAGATGACAAAATAGTTGGTAAGGGGTAAGCTCCATTTTTGGGGATTGTTCCTTTCTGTGGGAGGGTTAACTAATATGAAAATACTATATCTACCATCTATACAGGCTTCTAGCATTTAGCTATATGGATTTTGAGTTTTCGCTAAGTGATAGCTTCACTCAGTGGCACTACGTAAAGGCATTGTGTAATATCTTACAGAGAACAGAAGTTGCATACAGGTGCAACACAGTGGAACTACCTATAGGCGCTACGTAATATTTGGTAGGGAGTAGGTTTACACTCAGGCACAACACAGGGACACTACTTAATATTGCAACATAGGACAAATGTTGGTGCATTTATGCAACACAGTGACGCTACCTATAGGTTCTACCTTCTCTCCTAGCTCCATTTTAGGGGCCGCTATACAGAGTTACTACACAAGGGAGTTTCCAGCAAACACCAGGAATCTAGGAGGATTAGGCCAACAGTTTTTGGATAAGTCGATGATGGAGAAATTAACATAAGTAGCAGTTGGCATTTTGAGGACAACTACAGGCTCTAAAAGGACACATGGAAAAATAAGAGCTGAGCAGGTAAGGAGGATCAAATCAGTTAGAAGCATGACTAGATTAGTCACCAACATGTTCCTGTTTTATAGCATAGGTTGTTTTCTTAGTTATTAGAGAAATAAATGTTTAAGAGATTTTCAAGGGAAGGAGGCCAGCTCGTACCTCCAGCTGTTGCCTCCCTTTTTGTTATAAATAGATAGATCAATTGCTTTAGTAGGTTTGGAGGGTTGATCAAGGCTCCCTTTATTTTGTAATATTTTGATGAAGTGACTATGATCTAGTGATGTACTGGACTTAATACTTTTTGGCTAATAGAAATCAGCTTCCTTTCCAGTCTATTTGCTTCAGTTGCTAAATGTTCATGCTTCGAAGGATTCACATGAATTATTGTGGTGATGTGATGGTGGATGTTTGATCATTATATTATCATAATGTTTATTTAGCTTTCTTAGTTTTTGATGTCAAGAAGATCTTGTGATTAGAAAATTTCTTCCTTAGACTTTTGTAGACCTGATGTTTGCAGCAGTCCCTACACTCCTCTCACTCAAGTCTTCCCTCTATTCATACTTACTCCCAAACTACTGGTAGAAGTTAGAAAAGACCTTAATTGTTGGTGCATGCTAGCCCTGTTGTCTGAGTTAGAACATTATCTTTTGAGTCCTTTTCCATTTGACCCATTAAAACACTCTATCATTCACATATAACTTGATGGGTACTGGTCTTGCCTTCCATACGATATGAAGGTGAATCCTATTGCTAACATGACTATTTGAGGAAATAGAGTGTATGTACGTAGCTTGCATAGGGACAACATGCGTATATATGCGAATGTCAAGCCAAAAAGCGTGTATATGTTTCAAAAAAGAAGACTAGGCAAGGAAGAAGGCTGAAAACTCAGACCTAGAGTGAAAATAGGTTGTCAAGAAATTATGCAACAAGAAACACAATAGGAATGAGAGAAATCTAAAGAGAAAAGTACTCCAAACGCTAAGAAATAAGATTTAATCCCCAATATGGTCGCCAATTCTATTATGAGGAAAATCTCTCTATGGCTAGGGTAAACCACAATAGACGGAAATGATTGTAGAAATCAACTCTATCCCAAAAACATGCTATATAAACCAATATGCAAGCGAGATAAGAAAGAGTCCTACCTCATCCAGATGTTGGATGAAGTCCACCATTGAGCACTTTGACCCAAAGCTATATACCTACAACTAGTTCTCAACAACCAATCAAAGCAAGAATATGGTGATAATATAAAAGGTTAGCACATTAGATAGCATAATCCATTAATATACATAACAAATATGCCCATGGATGATAATTCAAATATTTGCAAGATATCAATTGGACGGGAAAGGAGTATTTCTATTAATAAATGATCAATGGAAGTGAAAATATTACTGACTTGTATGTCAGCACAGTTCGGAACCGAGAAACTAAGTTCCTTCCAGTTGGTCATCCACTAAAGGCAAGCTCATAATAGAGAAGCAATGAGGTTCTCAATCAATAAGTGAAGATCTTGGGGTCTGAACACTATGTTCAAACTTAAAGGACAAAGGGATGCAGACTCAATATGAAGTAAATAATTTCTCAAGAGTAACTTTGCTCTCAAAGTTGAATTCTTGCTCCTCTTTTCCATAGCTCAAAATTGGCCCATTTATAGCCGTCAAAAGGAACTGAAGGGTTGATTCAGAATGTTTCTAGTATGTGGAAGGAGAAGGATCATAGATATCCTGGCGCGACTTGGAAACACTGTTATCACTAGAATTTCATCCGCAAATGGTTACAGGAATCCAGCATCTTCAAACACCCATTAGTTCATCCATGGCCCAAAAAAGGCATTTCCAAAGGGCACAAAACTATACAACTGGTTAAAAAATCAGCATGCGCTAAGGATACAAAGGCAGTGTGCACACGTGCTATAGTCAAATAATGCTGGAAAAGCGCATATGCGCCTGATGCACAACTGTGGACACAAAAAGCCGCGCACACCTCAAAACGACACATTTACGATTTTGGTCAGCCTTCCACCCACTTCTGGTTCATCTCCCAAGTCGATTTGACACCCAAATCCGAGCTGAATTTGAGTGGGGGTCTAGTCAAAGACCTAAGGGTGCCCTTAAGAGCCCCTTGTTCACACTAAAGACTGGTTGAATAATGCCTCAAAACTTTGCTATTAAAAGAGGCCATTGGTGCACTATATTTTCAAGGAATTCATTTGTATTGTTATGTTTCCTATATTCTCTTGGAGGATCCTCTTTCCTCATCAAGAGAATATAAGCATCATTTCATTTAGCCATTCATATCACCTCTTGAGTGAATGTGATTTCGATTTTCTTCACCATTTCCTTCTAGTTTGTTACTTTTAAGAACAACTCAATCATTGGGGGTTCAAGAGCCCTCCCTTGGAGGAAGAGGGGATCCATAAGTCTCCCTTTCTCTTTGGTGTTTTCCCACTAATACAACTTATCCATTGGTGGCATACATGTTGTTTATTTTCTTGTTATTTTTCCCTTATGCACTCTAGTTTAATTTCTTATATTGTTATTAGCTTAGTTTTTCACTTATTTCTTATGCTTGATGTTTCTAACTCTTGCATTCACTGTTGTCTTGTCCAGCTAACCCAACTAGATTGGTAAGCGTCCTTATTTTGCTCATTTAGGTGATGAAAGGGATGCAACAGATTGGTGACTCCATTGGGGATAGGTATCAATTTCCCCCCCATTTGGTTTGTTTGAGCACTTCATTTTGGTTCATTTAACTTGCAGGAACATTAACCGACCCATGCCTACCTGCAAAAAGCTAAATTTAGAGCTGAGTTGAGAGAATTTCATCCAAAATTTCTTTCACAGTCGTGTAACGGAAAGTGCAAAGGTTTTTTAACCCACAATCGCGTCTTTCGAGCACATGTGTGAAGCCCACTGTGTTTCTCAGCACATTCTGCACAGTATGCCAAAAATTCATTTTTAATTTGCGCATTGGCGCCCAATGCGCCTCTGTCTACTCTGTGACCCATGGATCTATCCCTAAAATCATACATTGTAAGGGGTTTTGTGATCTGTTGGAAGCCCATAGCCTTCTTAGGTTTGATTCTATGCAGATTTTAATATGCACCACACTTATATTCCCTCTCCACTTGAAGGGTTAGTCAAAACATAGGCACCTAGGGGGCTAAAATTCATATTTCTCCTCTCTTTGCTTTCATTTTTCCACATGGATGGCTTGATTTGATTAAAGTTAAGTTGGAATCATTCTATATCACATATAAAACTTGCATTGGGACCATAAATTAGACGTCAATCTTTAAGTATGCTCTTCTCTCGCACCATAGAGTGATCTTGAGAATCAGAAAAACGATTGAAGGAAAATTTCATCTCCCTTAAAAGGAAAAATATTTAGGAGAGGACAACAGCCCCCCCTTGGGACTCCTCTTAGTTTATTTTTCAAACACATCTTAAAATTGTAAGGGCCCATACATGCCCACATGCTACAAATATAGGATAGTGTTGATATTTACTTTTCTATATTAAATCACTAGGGAAGTTTAAAGGTTTTGTAACGGGCCCATACATGCCCACATGTCCACAATCTAGGATAGTTTTGAAGATTTCTTAGATTAAATCACACTAGGGAGTTAAAGGATTGGTAAGGACCCACATGTCCACATGCTAGTTCTTTAGGGACTTTAAAATTTCGTAAGGTTGTACCAATGGAATTTAGTAAATTAGGTAATCAAAACTTGTAAGGACCACACAAAGTCCACATGCAGCAAGGTGACACCTAACTTATTAAAAATTTGGCACACTTTCACTTGTTCACACACAAAGTCACTAATCACTCACATAGTTTTATCTAGAAATCGTGGAGGTTGAAGTAAGTTTCCTCCAAAGGGATTCTGAAACGCCCCACCCTTTTCTTGACGAGACTATCCACTCTCACTTAATCTCAATGAGATTAGTCCACACCCCCAATCTCACAAACAACCACATAAAATATTTATAAAAACTCCCTAAGTTTGCCTCCACAGGAGGTGCTAAAAGAAAATTTTTAGTCTAGGTAGGATCTCAGGGATAGGCATCCAAAAAAATCCCCATTATCAGGTTCTCACATCTTCAAACAGTAGAATTTATCAAATAGGGAACTTTAAATACTCCAAGTCAAGTGTTCCTACACCATAAGGCAGAGAGATACTCATGAAGGTTTGAAGGCCGAGGTCCGGTTGTTCTGTGCGTCCCCCCTTGAGGCACCCACCTCTTGGATGAGATCAATCCCATGACCCATTTCTTAGGCTGAAAATCTAAATGTCGCACTTTGACCGAGGTACCTAGTGACAGAATTTTAGGGCATCTACCCAGGTGGCAATTGTGGGCTGCAATTGCACCTTGATCGGATTTTGTGTGGCTATTGGGAAATATCGCCATCTCTTTCGAGATATGCACCCTCTACCCCTCATTATAACTGATTGTTTCATCCTTCACTAGTTCCTCTTCCAGTGGTTTCAGACCCCACTGTTGAGTGCTTTTGGAAGGTCTAGTGCTATTTGAGAGGAAGGACGTTACGTCTTTTAGGACACGAGCATTTTTTTTCTTTGTCCTCCCACGTGGACAAAATGCACCTATCCACATGTATGCTTCTTTATTGATTTATGTGTGATGCTCTTGTGATTACATACGATTGTGATATATATTGTGATAGGTTCAAAAAATTATAGCAAAGGCTCTTTTTCATTTATTGCTCTCATCATCATTTTGCACACATCCACTTTGCTAGTCAAACATCATAGGGGACCCACAACATCCCCGTCGTTCCAGATGCTTGCTAAATCTCCCTCCCATTCTAGGGGGAGTTTCTAGTCTTGCCAACCCATCGACTCCACCTTCTCACACTCCTGTGAGTGCTACCGTCTTAGGATTGGCTTTGCTTGGTTCCACTTTACTTGGGTCCACTTCCCAAGGTCAACCATCCACCCACTTTCCTCTACAAGGAAGCAGGGGGCATACTTCTTGTTAAGCCCTAATATTGGCTCATTACCCCTTAATTGGGGCATATTAGATTAGTAATGCTATTTTATTTATGTCGGCTCTAGGACATTAGTTTTAATTT
>JASDQU010202476.1:0-10383 GCA_032191745.1 Picea mariana | reverse complement strand
TCAAACTATATTGCCAGAACTTGATGAGGAAGGAAAAATCATATTGGAGCCTGAAGCCATCACTGACACAAGAATTCGCCAGCTAAGGAATAGATCCATTTCAGAGTATCTCATTAAATGGAGGAAACTACCGGCTGAAGATTCCACTTGGGAAGATGAGTCTTTTATATAGAAGCATCCAGAGTTACTCAAGCTTGCAGACAACACTTGTCTCAAGGGGAGGGGCATGTTAAGACCTAATATTGGCTCATTACCCCTTAATTGGGGCATATTAGATTAGTAATGTTATTTTATTTATGTCAGCTCTAGGACATTAGTTGTAATTTAGATTAGTAATGTTATTTTAATTATGTCGGCTTTAGGCCATTATTTGTAATTATACCTCCTAGTCTCCTATATATACCAAGGAGACATTTTCATTTTGAATCATCTAGTACTTGAACATTTAAGTGGGGTAAAAGGAGGCTGCCCCCTCAAAGAGGCTTATTATCTAAAATTATCTCTTTTTCAAGGCATTGAGTACTTTTCCTGAGGTTTTTCTATGCTATATTGAAGTTTGGTTCTTAACACTTCTTCCCCAGGAGGAAGTACAACCCCACCTAGCCCCCCTCAAGGCATAGGGACACACAACACTCACACCATGGCTAGAACTAACCCTCCTCAAGGGTCAAGTACACAAAACATTCCCATCATGATAGGAATTAATCCTCCACCATAACCCTAGATGCCATACTTGGCTTCCCTCAATATACCGGATCTGACTAAGCTCACCAATGATCCTATTTTGCATGACCCCATATGGCCTACAATGCTTAACAAACTCCCTTTAGACATCCCCAAGTTTGAAGGAAAAGCGGGAGATGAACCGGCCAACCATATCATGACCTTCCACTTGTGGTGCTCTTCAAACAACATCATGGACGACTCTGTCTGATTGAGGTTATTTCAACGCACACTCACTGGCCCATCAGCCAAGTGGTATGTAGAAGAAAAATTTGGGTCCCATACGACCTTTGAATCTTTGGCCAAATCATTTTGACCTTCTTTCAACTACCAATCCATCATGAAAATGGTCTCGAACTACTCTCAAATTTTAAACAAACCTCCTCTACACACATCGTTGACCACATTCACGAATGGCATTGGCGATGTAGTATATGCAAAGAAGAAGCCACCAAGCAACAATGCCTTAAATGGTTTCTCAAATCCCTTGTTTCCCTCTTTGTAAAGATGTGGTTGCCACCTTCCCTCGGTCTGAAGAAGAAGCCATCAGCGAGGCTCAATAGTTCAAGCTCATTTATTCTCAATCAGGATACTTATATATGGTACTACCTGATGCCCTGAGAACCATGCCATTTGGCCAGGAAAAACTTGGGTTGTCTCACTTCACGGATGGATTGATTGGTACCACGACACACCACGATCCACACCTCAAACAACCACCTATGTATGGAACACCTCAATATCTTCCAGTATATGGAGTACACCCTTATTATCCTCCTCCCCCCTATCAACAACCATACCCTGTTCCCCCCCCCTCCACCGATAAGTGGACCCCCGCCGGCCCCCATGATGCGCCCATATATTCAACCTTGTTCTGGAAATGCCTCTACCTCTTCTTACACCCTAAGCACTAGTGAAAGCGCCATGCCTTCCTATGTACCCTACGGATCATTACCACAACATAATCTATACTTCCCATTTCCTGGTCCTCCCCAGCCCATTGTTTCTCCACAAGGACAACCACACACAGGGGTTAATTTTGTTCATCCCTCTCCCATTTAGCAATATCAAAATTTTGAATAGTTGAATACGGATACTCTGACCCATGAGTTGAACAATGCCAAAAATTAAGGAAAAAATTGAAACAATAATAGTCTAGGACCATGAGGGAACCAAAACCACCCCCAACAGAACCAACCTGTTGGGGGCAACCAAAATCAGAGGAACCAGAACCCCCAAGGGGGAAATAACAACAAATGACTAGGGAAGAAAAAAAATCTTCGGAAAAACTTACCATGTGCCGTGTGCGGTGAGTATGGCCATTATACTCACCATTTCCCTCAAATTGTTGATTTTAAACAGATGAAAGAATCCAGAAATGGACCACGTCCACCAGCACTGCCTGCCCCCCAACAAGCCCCACAACAATATGTATAGCAACCACCCCTTGCCGTACTTCAAAATCCCATCCCCCACCAAGGGGTGATGAACAATCAACAGGAGATACATCCTTCCCCACCCCAGATGGGACAGTATCCAAATCCTAGCAATCCTACGGATTGCACTATCCTCCTCACTAGTGAGGAAGAAGTTCTTCTACAAACACGCAGTCGTCAATACAACGCACCCCCTGAATCTGTTCCCACCACCTCAGAAGTGCCCCCAATCACAACTGGACCACCTTTGATGTTTCTGCACCCTAATACTAAAGCACCCCTTCGTATTCCTTGCATTCCATTATGAAGAAATGTCAACAACCCTCAGGCTAGGGAGGCCCACAATTACAGCTTGGTCGATGACTTGGCACAGTCTCCTATCGCCATGTCAGTCTTATAAGTCCTTCAAAACTTTCCCACTCAACACAAATCATTACTTTCCTCCCTGGGGGCAGTCGACCCTACTGACACAAGAATCATCACCTTCGATCTTGATAGTGGGGAACCTCGTCCCCCCACTCTGGTAGCTTTCCAGATACTGGTTAAAATCTAAAACATCACAGTTCATCGCTATATCATTTATGAAGGTGCATCCACATGCATCATGTCCAAATCCGTATGGCAGAAACTTGGCTCCCCCGAGCTCATACCATCTTCCATCAATTTGAGAGCTTACAATGGATGACCATCCTCTCCCGAAGGGCCCTTTCCAAATTTCCTTGTTGAACTCGAGGGAAAGACTATCCTTATTGAAATTGAAGTTACCGATGCTCCGCTCGATTACAACATTTTGTTCGGGCATAGCTACATGTATGTGATGAAGGTTGTGGCCTCTTTCGTTTTTCTCACAATTATGTTCCACCACAATGGGAAGATTGTCACTATCGACCAAGTGTCAAATTACGAGTCCAACCCTTTCTCCATCATCGATAATATCCTACCCTTTTCTCACACTAATCCTGAGGCCTACCCACTCATCGAGATGGGTCCCAGAATTTTTAAAGACCGATCCTTGTTAGGGACATACCATGTAGCATCTCCTCTCATACATCCCTTAGCATAAGTATGTGTCATCTCATCCAATGGAACAGAAACTGGAGATACCCTTCCTCCCACAGAGGCTTCATTACTATCTAACATCCCACTAGGCGTAGAGCTCCTTACTCAGGAATCCCTTGAGAACCCTCCAGCTCCCCCTGTTCCTGATTATACCCTCCCCCAGGGCCACATTCCGGTTCAGGAGACAATCCCCCAAGACATTACCCAAATCCCCTTCTTTTACCCCTGGACGGGTGTACAAGCTTTCCAAGTAGTCACAATGCTTACGCTTCCCAATATGGTGCTGAAAATTCCAATATGGTATCTACATCCACTTGAGATGGTCCCTCAACCATCCCTCCCTCCCCAAACAGAAGGAATCCCAATGTAGATTCCAATACTTACCCCCACCGTCCTCCCCACACCCCCACTCACTAGCACCCCTACTACAGCTGGGGGCATACGAAAGAAGAAAGAGCCCGTCGCTCCACTTCCACCATGAGTTCAGCCTCCTTGTGCACTATGCGAGAAATATGGACACCCCACCAATAAGTTCCCATATCTCCCAGAGATACGCAATTTAATTCAACTCCCACAGGCACCGATACCACGCGTCACTTCCTCCAGTGCTACCACTGCATCCCCTAACATAGGTAGCAAAGGGTTGTGAACCAAATTTGCATGTGCCATCTATTCTGAGTATGGCCATTACACCCACCATTGCTCGGCATTACCTCAATTTCGACAGATGCTAACGACAATCCGCCAGAGATTCTAGCAAGAACCTCCTCCATCTTGATCATCTCACATGCATGTCATTGACATCCACTATGTCACGACCTCTATCAATGAACATATGTGATGTCCTTGCGCTCTCTATCAATCACTTGATCACTTCACATATCAATGTCCTATGATCATTGAGTATAGGAGTCATCAATTGGCCCTTATTCCCAATCCTACCATCACCCCACCTCCGGTGACGCCGGTAGTTCCCCTTACTCCCTCTCTAGATATTGTTTATATCTTATCCCTCGAGCCTGAGGTACTTCCCACTCCTCTATGGTTCATCGATATCCTAGAGGAGGATTTTCCACCAAATCCCCCCAATTCTCCAGTTCATTTCCCCACGGAAATTTTATGCCCGAACACCATTTTCAACCCACAATATCTCGATATTTGGTTTATGTCAATTGAACCATCAAAAAATCCTTGTGATACCCCCTCTACATCGTCACCACCAAGTGACAACCACACGGTGACAGTCACCAATGTTATTCCCCTGGATCCACTATATTCTCGACAGTTCCATTGCGATGAAGACATCCTCGAGGAATTAACTACCCACGATTTCCCATGGGGTCTGCTCCATCACTGAGTGCTCTTTCTCTCACAGGACACCTTTGCACCTCCTAGCCAAAACTCCATATATGCAATTGAATCCAAATATTTTATCCCATCGGTGCATATATACTGGTTCAATAATCCTATCCTTGCCCCCGATGCTTCTGAGAAAGGCAATATGGCCAACATTTCCCCCACTGTCAAAGTCGATATTTCCATTAAACCTGGAACGATAGAGGAAATCACCATAGGCACCGCATGATCTTCTGAAGAACTCATCACTTACAAAGCTCTCTTCGAGGAATAACGAGACATTTTTGCCTAGTCATACACAGAGATGCCCAACCTTGATCCCTCTATTGTCAAACATCGTATAGACACATGGCCTAATATTACCCCTATACGACAAAAGAAACATCCATTACACCCATCCAAAGAAGCGGCTATCAAAGTTGAAATTGACAAATTATGCGTTGCAGGGTTCATATACGCTATCACATATACGTCATGTGTCTCTAACCCCGTCCCCATTAACAAAAAATAGGGCACTATCCATGTCTATATGGATTTTCACGATCTCAATCATGCTTGTCCCAAAGAAAATTTTCCAATTCCCTTCATCAACCAAATTATCGATGATTGTGTCAGCCACGAGGCATTGTCCTTCATGGATGGCTTCTCTGGCTACATCCAAATTCAGATGCACCCAGCCGATTAATACAAAACCGCATTCACTACCTCTTGGGGTACCTTTGCATATTGTGTCATGCCTTTTGGCATCAAGAACGCTGGAGCCACTTTTCAACGCGCCATGACATACATTTTTCATGATCTGGCTCCAATCATTCTAGCCTACTTGAACAATCTCACTGCTTGATCCAAGAAATTCACTCAACACCTCGATGACTTACGCATTGTCTTTCACAGGTGTCATCCGTACAATATCCACTTGAATCCCCTCAAGTGCATATTCTATGTCACTTTTGGATGCCTCCTTGGGTTCATCGTCTCCCAACATGGCATCACAGTTGACCCCCTCAAGGTCCAAGCCATCACAAAAATTCCCCCACTGTGGAATTTACACCAACTGCAGAGCCTACAATGCAAAGATAACTTTTTACACTGCTTTGTCCCTGATTACGCCACTCGAGCACATGGTTTCCTTCACCTCTTACGTCATGATATCCCATTCCAATGGGACGAACATGCCCAAACCACTTTTGATGATGTTAAAGAAACCCTCTCCAATGCCCCATTGATTAGTCCACTGGACTATGACTGCCACTATATCCCCCACTTATCGGCCTCAACCATCTCCATAGTAGGAATTCTTGTCCAATTAGGGGATGATGACCGGGAGCATGTCATTTACTATATTAGTAAAAACCTTTCAGGGCCACCCTTGAAAAACAATCACGAAGAGAAAATTTCCCTTGCAGTTGTCCTCGCAGTCCATAAACTATGCCATTACATCCTACTTAGAACTACCAAGGTTGTAGCAGATTCCAACCCAATGAAATACTTGCTCAGTCGACAGCAAATTAACAACAAATTTTCCCGATGGATCGTCATCCTTCAAGAGTACAACCTCGAATTTTCAAAACCCAAGAGCAAGAAAGCCCTCATCCTCGCCAAACTCATTACAGTGTTTCCTTTCGATACTACTAGCTCTCCCATCAATACCGACTTCCTCGACGAACATCTCTTTTTCATCCCCTCGGATGATCCTTGGTACAACTATCTCCGCGTCTACCTCCGAACACAGAAGTTCGGAAACCACCTCTCCAGGGATGATCGCCGACGTATTCGGCACCAGGCCCCTTGCTACCTCCTTATCGGTGATATCTTATATCGTCAAGTGGTCAACACCATACTTCATCGATGTTTGACTATTGATGAAGATGATCGTGTATTGAATGACTACCACAACGACGCTTCCGGTGGCCACCTCTCAGGGATGTCCACTGCCCAGAAAATCATTTGAATAGGCTATTTTTGGCCCACATTGTTTCACAACTGCATCCACATGGTGAAGAGATGTGACAAATGTCAGCTATATGCCAAAAAAGTGAGAGCACCACCTGCTCTTCTCCACCCAGTCATTACTGTCAGCCCCTTTTGAAAATGGAACATATACTTCATGACTTGCGACCCCCCATATAGAAATGGACATAATTACATCATCATTGCATTCAATTACTTCACCAAGTGGGCCAAATCCATGCCTACCTTAAACAACACTACTAACACTGCAGTGCATTTTTCTTTAACCATGTCATCTCCTGTTTTGGAGTACCACTATAGCTAGTCTATGATCACGGGAAACACTTCGAGAATGCGATTTTTGTTGAACTCTCCTCTATTTTAATCCTCACCCACGAGTTCTCCTCCCCATACTACCCTCAGTCCAATGGACAAGTAGAGGTGGTCAACAAGGTCCTCAAAACCATGTTGCAGTGCACAGTCAACAAACATAAGACCAATTGGCACCATATGCTGTTTTCCGCACTATGGGTTTATCACACGACAGTTAAAACTACCACTGGTTTAACACCATTTCATCTTGTCCATGGGGTTGAGGCCACTCTCCCCATCAAATGCAAAATTTCCACATTACGCACTGCTATTGAGCTATTACCCAACAGTGCTTCAATGGAGCAGTGCTTGCTAAACTTAGAGTCACAAGATGAAGACCATTGGTCTTCATTACAGAACAATGAGGTAGCCAAAAAACGGTCGAAGGCCACCTTCGATCGCCATGTCAACCTTCGATCATTCAACAAAGGTGACCTCATTCTTGCTTACGATATCGCTCACGATACCTTCGGCCACAACAAGTTCGAGTCATTATGGAATGGACCTTACATAATCCAACATTGCCTTACTAAATCCATATACATCCTAGCCTCTCCTAACGGCCACCCCCTCAAGGAACTCGTCAATGGGTTGTACTTAAAGAAATTTTATGCCTGAGCGTAGCCATGCTACACTAGGTTTTTTTCTTGTTGTAGATTTTTTAGTCTTGTTTTTCCTCCATATCTTATGTCTAATATATCATTTGTGTTATTGATAGATGCCTCCTCCATTGGCCCTCCACATCGGTTATGCCGATGAAGCTAGCCATTGGACACAAAATCTCGCTTCGGCCACTTGGGCCCTCTATACCCCCTCGCATGAACTGCTCCACTCCAGTGGCATATGCCTGGGCTCAACTACCAACAACCAAGTAGAGTACACAGTCATCATTGGCCTCTTTGTTGAGGCCAGTCATCACCATATTCATCACCTTAGCGTTTTACAAGATTCCCAGCTCATCATCCTCCAACTCAACAATGTGTACCATGTACGTGATCCATGCCTCTTTCGCAAATACCTGCAAGTTATAATTTTATCTCGACATTTTGATTCAATCACATTCACACATATTCCAAGGCAATTTAATCAAATAGCAGATAATATGGCTAACCTAGTGTTAGATTGGCATTTATCCCATCAAGTTACCATTACACATACATAACTCATCAAAAGTCTTTCACAACATATAAATTAGACATCATAACCAAAAAACATCAACACATGTGAACATCACAGAGATCCAAAAATGTATATCCATATATACATATCGGTCAATGTGCCATCAATGTTTACAAAAAATAGTACATCAAGTACAACATTCGTAGGTACGTAACCATCTCACTCCTATAGGGACAAAATCAGTGTCACAACACCATATACAAAATGGGTTCACAAGCCTATATAAATACAAAAAAAAACATATACAGAGGCACTCATGGCACCTCTAGAGCACCACCACCCGGTCCCCTCTCTAGAAGAGGTACCCCACCAGCTATAGGTCCCTGGGCCCTAGGGGAAATGGCCCAGTCATCGCCGCTCTCGCTACATCTCCTCTGCAGATCAGGGTCTGCGAATCTGTCGGAATCCTAATACACTAATCCAGGATCCCCTCACCCACATCCCCTTGGGAACTCCCTGTAGTACCACCTCTAATCAACAGTGAAAATCCTCAAACTCTCCTCGGCCCCCGCCGAAGGAGCATGTGACAGCCTTGCACCGGGGTCATCATAACATCATCTCCTGGCTTCTCTCTCATCATCAATGGGCCTTGCCCCAACACCCTCCTGTCGCCATCTCTCCCCTGCCCACGGCTCTCCCCGTGGTGGTCTCACAGGCCCCTAATGAGTCGACGCTCTAACCAACTCAACCTCATGCCCACGAGGTCCCACATCTTCACACACAACAAACAAATGATAGAATCAACATCCATCTATGCATAACGAATATGCTATACTGTTTAAAGATCAAAAAATCAAATATAACATCATACCTCTGTGGTCGAATACCTCTCCCAGGGGAAACACCATCTCTGGGTCATCCCAGAAATCCACCCCACTGTATGGAAACTGGAGTATGATTTTTGGAATCTGATGCCACACCCGTGCAATCTCAACCATAAAATAGTGGCCACCCTCCCCCCCACCATGGCGAACCAGAATCATCGTCCACCGCCTTAGTCGTGACTCTCGCATACTTAGGGCATCTAATAAAACTATCGGGTGCAACATGAGCACCCTCTCCAAGAACCATGCTACCAATATGGACCCAAAGGAAAACTCCCCTAAGTCAGTAGCATGACACCTGTTGAGTTGCCCCACCATCTTAGCATGTAGCATCAAGCCCTAGGCAAAATGTTCACCCACCAGTTCCCTCTGCATGATCCTCAGCTGACCCCCATTGATCCGCTGAGTAGCGAGAGATCCATACAATCTCACAATCATCAATGCAATACACTGATGCACAAGGGCATCCATCACCCCAATACTCACCATGGAGCCTGACATGAAGTTCTCCCCTGAACAGTAGGTCTGGGCTAAGGCATCCAACTGTCCATCTTTAGGTACCACGGGCTCCTCTAGTAGGAGGGTTCCCCGAAACAGGAGCCTAGTCAAAAGGTACACATCCTCCATCGTAGAGAATGCGAGATGCTCATCCCGAACAATAAAACACTGCAGATCTAGACTCCACATCACAATCAAGAACTACAACAAGTACTCATGTGCCCTCACTATTGAGCACTCAAAAAACTTCAGCAGCCCATAAGCTGCCAAATCACCCCGTATAGTTGGCTCCTCATCTCTCACTGCCTCTCTCAGGCCCGCCCAATCCCTCTCCCTCCAGTGGATCGGCATCATCAATTGGTATCCTACATCCACACATACAAGATTTGATCAGCCATCACAACTCATAAAAACATCAAAATCTCCAAAAAAGATTAGGTTTTACACCCTTCAGCTTTGCCTCAAAGGCGTGGCTTTTTTCTCCACAGTCCTGCACATATGTGCACTTATTCACCCCATAGTCACACACTCATGCGTGACTGTTGGCCATATAGGGGTGCACCCATGTGCCCCTGTCACATCAATAGACGTGCACCCTAGCGCACCTATTCTCTCCACAATTGCACACACATGCACAACTGTTACGAACACAACCTCACATGGATGTGTTGTTGTTCTTTGCACAGGCGTGCATCCCATGCACACCTATTTTCCCCATTTAGGTTCCCCCATGCGCGGATATCCAAATTATAGCCATGCACTCATGTGTGTGAAACACTCGATCGCCTGCACACTGGGGGGCTGAGCCTCACAAATCCCCCTTGTACGACCATCTGTACAAGCCCTACCCAAAAATGAACTCCTAGCTACTGTGTAGGAGGATATGATCACTAACCTGAAACTTGTTGATCCTGAATTGGCTAGATCAATCTCTCGGAATCTCCAAATCTCTCCTCAAATCTCTCGTCCAATCACTCTGGAAGTAG
>JASDQU010202474.1:3942-18929 GCA_032191745.1 Picea mariana | reverse complement strand
CACAACTTCAGATCCCTATGATAGTCAACATGAAGGGCACAATACTAATTTTAAGGAGGATTTAATTGAAAATTAATATGTGTCCTTTCAACCAATGAGCCCTCCAAGTTCTTAACTATTCTAGCAGGAGGGTTTCTATCCCATACATCCTTCCCTCAACTACTACTTATCCTTGTCTTGTCTAACATGTTGTTAAGGTTCCTAATGTTTTTGTCTCTTCCATTTGCACCCCACCTTTCCTTAGCTCACTTTCCTCCCCCCAGTGATCTAGCTACAATCATTCATCTTTTGAAGACAGATTTCCCTTCAAAGGGAGTGTCTAAATAGTCTAGCAGTTTATTCTCCAACTCCATGATTTTGCAAAACGCTAGCTTGCCCCAAATAAACACTCATGCCCTCCCATTGATATATAGATATCGGATTTTATAGGGAGAAAACCATTAAAGGGGGTACCCCTACAAGGAGAAAATTATAGGTAGGTTTTTGTATAGCCCCTAAAATTGATGGGTTTTATAATTTTACTACACGTCAATGTTGATGGTTCTTTCCAAAATTACATAAAAAAAAAAACATTCAAAATAGGAAAAAATGTTAAATTGAATGTAAAATTTCAACATCGGTAATGACTTTGATTAACCATTGAATGCAGTGCATTGTTCTATGATTGAGATATACTCGCAAGTACTTGGTTTTATATGTTAATGTCAATGAATGTTTTTCTTCATATGTTGATGGCTTTGAATTACAACCTGAATTTAGTGAGTCGATCATCATGTTACTGCGCCAAAAGGCATTAGTTCTACAACCATGTATGATAGATATGTTGTTAGATACATGGGTAATTCTTACGTCATCATATGTCGATTTCAAAAAAAATATCTGTATACACGATAGAGAGAGAGAGAGAGAGAGAGAGAGATTTGATATGTACACCTAATATAAAAACTGATATATAGAGAGATAAAAAGGGAGATACTGGATTTAAACATAAATAGAAATATTATAAATATGATATTTACATAGAAATATTGCAAACATAAATATCTCAACAATAATAAAAATTAATTTTTACGTATCCATATTTTCTTAAGTTTTGAGTTATGAGTTCCACTAAGTTGAGTGAGACTACAACTAGCCTATATCTATCATAAATGATCAAAAAACTTACTCCTCAAGGGATTTGATCAAAAAAAAAAATCAAAATTGAATGTAAAAATTTCAACACTAGTAGGGACTTTGCTTAACCATTGAAAGCATTGCATCTTTTGTATGATTGAGATGAACCAAAAAAAATGTACTCATAGTAAAGTGTCTTTATATGTTAATATCAATGGTTTTTTTTCTTCATATGTTGATGGCTTTGAATTACAACCTCAATTGAGTTAGTAGATCATCATTTTATTGTGTCGAAAGGCACTAGTTCTACAACCCAGTATGATAGAGATGTTGTCACATTAGTGGGTAATGTTTACGTCATCATATGTTGGTTTCAAAATAAAATAATATATATATATATATATATATATGAGAGAGAGAGAGAGAGAGAGATGTTATATGTAGACCTAATATAAAAAGTACTATATAGATAGATATGAAGAGAGATATTGGATTTAGACATAAACATAAATATTATAGGTATGATATTTACATGGAAATATTATTACAATGCAAATATGATATCTTGACAATAATCAAAACTGTATTTTTATGTATCCATATCTGCACAAATCTTGAGTTATGAGTTCTACCGAGTTGAGTGAGACTACAACTAGCCTAGATCTATCTTAAATGATAAAATAATTTACTCCTAAAGGGATTTGATCCCTTTCAACACTTGATAGATCTAAGGTTAACATGAATCTACATTGGTATTTTGATTGCAAATACTAGTAGGAAGCCTTCTTTACTAGAACATGCGCATTTGATTATGTAAACAACTACTATTGTGGACCTTTCGCATTGGGCACTATGCAACTTGCTTACAACAAACTTGCCTTTTCTATTGTTGACCGTAGTCAAGGTTGGTCACACTCACAACCTACCCCTCCTTAGAATAGAGGCATGGAATTTGTTGCAGGAGGCTCTTGTTATAGGATAGGGTATGTTGTGAAGGCAAATTTCATGGTATTTTGATTTAGTGAAGCTTAGAGTTTAAATATAGTTTAATGTTTATTAGGTTTTTAAGTCYTTATTTAYGTAGTTTGGGAATCCCATGCCAATTGTTTATGATTTTGAGCTAATATGCTYTGTCAACTTATGATTTTCTTCATGGTGGTTTCAATTCCTTGACGTGCTTTCAAAATCACATCCTCCAAAAGTAAGGGGTGAACTATAAAAACCCATTAATTTTCCTTCATGTGCCTTTAAGAGAATGCAAACCCTATCCTTGTGGGTGTCAGTTCATAGGAAAGTGTTGGCTTGGGGAAATAATGGATCACCTACATCTTCACAACTCTAAGAGTGAGACAATGTGTTTTTTCCAATTACAATGTCCTCTAGGTGTTTTCTTTTGCTACTTGAGAGAAGGGAGTTTTTTTTTTCCATTCAAGAGAAAATGATAGGTAGGTTGTTGTGTAGCCCTCAAAATTTATGRGTTGGATAMTTTTACTATGCGYCAATGTTGATGATTCTCTCTAAAATCACCCAAAAACAAACATTCAAAATGGTCAAAAACGTTAAAAYTGTATGTAAAATTTCAACACTGGTAGGAACTTTGCATAACCTTTSAATGCATTGCATTGTTCTATTATTGAGATGAAYAAAAAAAAAWGTACGGAAAATACTTGGTTTTATATGTTAATATCAATGATTGATCTGCTTCGTATGTTGATGGATTTTAGTTACAACCTCAATTGAGTTAGTAGATCATCATGTTATTGTGTCGAAAGCATTGGTTCTACAACCCAGTATGAAAGAGATGTCATCATGTACATTGGTAGTACTTATGTCGTAATATGTTGGTTTCAACAAAATATAAAAATATATCTATATATATGAATGAGAGAGAAAGAGAGGCATTTGATGTGTATACCTAATATAAAAACGGTAACATAGAGAGACAAAAAGAGAAATACCAGATTTTTACATAAATAGAAATATTATAGATATGATATTTACATAGAAATATTGTTACAATCCAAATATAAATATCTTCACAATAATCAAGACTATATTTTTATGTATCCACATTTACACAAGTTTTGAGTTCTATTGAGTTGAGTGAGACTACAACCAACCTAGATCCATCTTAAATGATAAAAAAAATTACTCCTTGGAGGAAATTATCCCTTTCGGTGCTTGATAGATCCGGGTTAACATGAATCTATGTTAGTATTATAATATTTGATGTACCTATCATTTCTAGACTATCACCATTGCTAAAAGGTTTACATTTTGTTTTTCTCAAATTGCAAATACTAGTAGGAAGCCTTCTTTGTTTGGGTATGTATGTTTGATTTTGTAAGAAATTGCTATTGTGGACCTTTCACATTCAACACTTTGCAACTTTCTCACAACATACTTGCATTTTCCATCGCTAACCATAATTGAGATTCCCCACACTCACATCCTACCCCTCCTTGGAACAAAGGCATAGACTTTGTTGCATGAGGCTCTTATTATGGGATAGGATATGTCATGAAGGCAAATTGCATGGTATTTTCTTTAGCAAAGCTTAGAGTTTAAATATAGTTTAATGGTTTATTACACATTTAAGTATTCATTCTAGTTTGGGAAGTCCACATTAATCGCTTGTGATTTTTAGTTAATATGGTTTGTCAACTTATGATTTCATCCACATTGGTTTTAGTTCCTTGATGCACTTTCCAAACCACCTCCTTGCAAAAGTAAGGGGTGAACAATAAAACCAATTCATTTTCCTTCGCATGCCTTGAAGAGAATGTGATGCAGTAGCATCCTTTGGCTCTCGTAATTGGCATCAAGAAAATAAAAATAATATTTGCTTCTAATCTTCATTTATTGTTGTTAAGTTAATTTGCTTAGTAGGATAAATAAGGAGGTTGTCATTGTTACAGAAAGGGTGTGATATGAATCTTAATCATCCTTGGCTATGGAAGGAGTGCATGGTTTCTACAAAAGTAAATACCACAAAGTTCCTTTCCCTTTGCTACGGATCCACACGCTATTGTTGAATTGCTATGGATTTGTGCATTGTTGCAAAAGTTAAAAGACAAATGCATGAGATGAAATTAAGGCAATCAAAGAGAGATTAACCATGTGCTACACCTATGAATTTGTAGAGATGACACAGGGGAGGTGAATCACTATAGAGACTATTGGACTTCCATGTGAACTAAATAGGTTGAGGGTGTTAGCGTCAGAAGTCACTCCTGGATTGCTTGCAGGAGCAGAGCCCAACACCCATCAGTTTTATGTCACGATTTATTTAATGGGGTGATCGAATGGATAGAGACTCAAGAAGATATATCTTTAACTCAGGAAACCGGGCTTGGTGTGTAGAAAACAAGGGAGGTCTTGATCCAAATTCCGTCAGTAAGCTGAGTATAAGATGGATAGATGGAAGACTTAATGAGAAGGGTGAGCAAGACTGCCTCGAGCAACAGGCCTTCGGAAGCTTGAGGAAGAAAAACTCAGAAACCAAGATCCTCTTGGTCTAGAGTTTCAAGGAGCTGAAGGGTGACTCGACTGGATCCTCCAATTCCAAGCCATTCTAGTGCTGAGAAAACACAAGAACTGATTAGAAATGTTGCAACTGTTGCAGTGATCCAACCTACATCATCCTACAATAGCACAACTCGACTAGATCCTCCAATTTCGAGTTGTTCTAACACAATAAACAAAGAGATGGGAAAAGAGGCTGACATCCATAAAGTAAGAAGTCTCAAATTCCTTTTACATTAACCAGAGCGACCAGTGCTTCATCAAAACTTTACAATCCGGAGCCTTTCTCAACCATCGATCCTTACAAAAATACAAAGATTGAGTCTATATACTCAGAAAAATTTGCCTAACAAAGGTGTGCTCAATCATCCAAGGCTTGGTGTCCCTTCAGCCAAATTCGGACGGATATTCTTCGTCAGACGCCACCTTAACTGTGCATGGCTCCTGTAAGGGGAGTAGCTGAGCCATTAAGTGTCGAGTTAGCGTGTACAGACCTCTCTGGCTAGTCGAGGACTCAACATGGCTTCTTTGGAAAAATTGGTACACAGGACCCTCTCGAGAAGACAACTTGCCAGACCCTCCATACCTTACACTTAATGAATGAGGAGAGTTTTCAACCACCCCTTCTCACCTTCATTTACTCCAAGTGAAAACCAGGATTTGAGGTCGAATCAGATGGCACTTGGAGATCGTGATGATTCCCTCTGTGACTAAACTTGACGCCTTTGGCCCCTCTTGCACAGCTCTTTTTATTTCCCAAGTGACCATGGGCTGTGACCCTGCGTTTATTCTCAAAGGTGCTTTCGGCATTCGTGAATAGGAAGGAGTTGATCCTTGCTTATCACAGTTGCGATGAGCGAAACACTAAGATGGCTTAATTGGGTGCCACGCATCCTTCTCAGATCAGACGGTCCTGAACTTACTTGGCAATGTTGTGGGCATGGGTCCTAGACACTCTTGGCACTTCGCACCTTGGGGATATGAAGGAGCTGCTCCTTGTGCTTCGAAATCACGATGGGCGAAAAGGCGAGGAGCCTAATCACGCACTAGGTGTCCCCTTTGGATGGATGGCTGAGACTGCTCCGTGATACTGCGGGCCCGACTTTGGGCGCTTTCGGCGCTTCAGGGTTCGGGGTTTCAAGATGTAGAACGACATGGAACTCTCACCCTTCGAACTCCAGAATGCCGAAATGTCAAAGTGACTAGATCTCGCGCCACGCGTCCTTTGGATGGACAGCTGCTATCCTTTCCTGCATACAATATGGGCGCTATCCATCGCACTAATCTCAGCGCAACCCCACTAACCGCGATTTCCCGCCAACCGTCGATCTGCTCTTATGGATGAATCTGGACCGTCGACAATATAATTTCGCCCGCTTACTTGCTTGGAATCCTGAAGCGATATTTTTTCGTGCTGTGCTTCTTGTGCAACTTGCAGACCTGAATACTCTTATGCCCAGGACAAGAAATGTTACTAACATTAGGCTCCATGGGGGATATAGTCATCCCTGTAATGCTCTAAGGACTCATTTTGCAGCTCCAATGCCTTGTTGTTGGGATATGGGGTCATTTATTTAAAACTTAAAGACAGAAAGAAAAACAATATTTACAACCGCGAAAGAGCCATGTGCGGCTCAATAGAAAAATCTTTTTAGGAAATGCCCATTCACAGGGCCATTGAAAACTTCTTGATTCTTCAAATCCCGTACCCTGTAGGTGTTATTTGAGAATACTTCGGATACTTTGAAAGGCTCGATCCACAAGGCTTCGAATTTTCCGTGGTTGCCTTTATCTTGGTTAGGAGCATCCCATTTCAGTACGAGGTCTCCTATCCGAAACTCTTCCTTCTTGGCCTTCTTATCAAAAACCTGCTTGATCCTTTGCTGATGGTCCTGAATTCTGCCCATTATCTGCTCCTTGGCCTGCTGGACTTCCACTAGCTGATGAATTCTTCTGATCATGTCATCAGGATGCTCTTGATGATCCTGGAGGAATTTTTCTACAGGAATGGATAAATGAGAAGGAAAAACAGCCTCTGCTCCATAGACTAATTGGAAAGGAGAGACGCCTATAGATCTCTTTGTGGTCACTCGATCGGCCCATAGAGCAAATTTCAATCTTGAATGCCAGGCCTTCTTGTTGTCTTCCAACAGTATTATTATGATCCTTATCAGGCTTTTGTTGGAGGACTCTGCTAAACCGTTGCCCTGGGGATAGTATGGGGTGGAGTGAATCAGTTTGATCCTGATTTGTTCACAGAACTTGGCTAATGGCTCAGCCCTGAAAGAGGTTGTGTTATCAGTGACAATCTTACTTGGGCAGTCGAATCTTGTGATGAGGTCTTCTAGGAATCCAATGATTACCTTGTGGGAAGCACTCCTGGTGGTGATAGTTTCGATCCACTTGGTAAAGAAATTTGTAGCAGTCAGGATCCATTTTTTTTGCCCACTGGAAGTGGGGTGAATTTCTCCGATGAAATCTAGGCCCCATTGCTGGAAAGGTTCTGAAACAACCATAGGATTTAACGGCAAAGACTTGAGCTGTTGTTTTCCTACAAATCTTTGACATTTTATGCAATCTCGGACCTTTCTGCAGACGTCAGTGAATACGGTGGGCCAGTAGTATCCAGCCTTGAGGATTTTGTAGGCTGTGGTTTTCCAGAAATGATGCCCTCCACATAGGCTGTCGTGAAATTCAACTTTGACCCTGTCAACCTCTTGTGGATCTACACATTTCAAAAGCAACCCCAAGGGGTATTTCCAATAAAGAACTTGATCGATAAGGCAGTATCTGACTGCTTTGAGTTTCAGAGCTTTTGCCTTGTTTCTTTGCAGGCCGTGTGGAGGCTGCAACTCTTGCAAAAAGTATATGACATCCTTATACCAGGGACATCGATCCAATGGGAGCTCCCTTTGAGGGTCTATTTCAGACAGCCAACCCTGCTGAATTCCTGAGCATTCATTGATGAAACTTACCCCCAAAGCTTGGAAATTGGCTTCAGCCAACAGCTTGGCTAAACCTTGACCTTTGATCAATTTGGTAGGCATTATTTCCAGATCAAATTCCAGAATATTGGCTATCCACTTACTCCTCCTCCCATCTATGTCAGGATGAATAAGAATATCTTTAACAGCAGCTGAGGGGACATAAGCGATGATTTTTAACTGCAGGACACAGATTCTAAATGCCTTGAGAGCCTTTACCAGGGCATAGGCATGCTTCTCCATAGTGTCATACTTGACTTCGGCATCCCTCAATGCTTGGTTTAAATAGGCAACAAGCTGCTCTAGCCCAACCTTGTTTGTCTGTAATAAAACAGTGGCCACCGTGTCAGGTGAGGCAAAGGATAAAATAAGGAAATCCTTTGAGTAATCAGGATTGATAAGCACAAGGGATTTAGTTAGGGCCTTCTTTATTTTCTCAAAGGAATTTCATGATTCAGAAGTCCACCTCACTTCATTTCCTTTTCTCAACATGGCTATTATAAGTTTTGCCTCCTCAACAAAGTTAGGCACGAACCTCCTCAGAAAATTAATCTTACCAAGGAAAGATTGGACCTCCTTCTTGGACCTCGGGATTGATAAGGCTTGTATCGCCTCAACTCTACTAGGATCGATCCTGACTCCTTCCACTGATACTATGTGGCCTAGTAATCTTCCCTCCTGCATGGTAAACAAAGATTTATTGGGATTCAATGAAATGCCAAAACTCCTGCATTTCAGGAAAACCTTCTTGAGATGACAACAATGTTCTTTATCAGATTTTGAAAATACTGTGATGTCATCCAGATAGACAACCACAAATTTATCCTTTTCCCCAATGAAAGCTATGTCCATGGCATGCTGAAACATTTCCCCTGCATTCATTAATCCAAATGGCATCTTGGCATACATGAATGTGCCCCATGGAGTGGTAAATGTCATCTTTTCCCTGTCCTCAGGCAGAACAGAGATTTGATTGTAGCCAGAGAAACCATCGATCATGGACATCCTGGATGCTCCTGTTACCCTCTGTAGTATATGTTCCATCTTTGGTAAGGGGTAGTTATCCTTTCATGAGCTCCTGTTCAGGTTTCTGAAGTCTACACAGAGTCTGATTTCTCCATTCTTTTTTCTTACTGGTACCAAGTTGGCCACCCACTCTGAATATCTCAGTGGTACGATGATCTTGGCCTGTAGCAGCTTCTTCACTTCCCTCTCCATAATAGGCAGCAGCATAGGATTGATCTGTCTTAGCTTCTGCCTAAACGACTTTGCCTCCCTTTTCAGTGGGATTTTATGCTTAATGACAGAAGTGTTATATGTTTTGAGATCTTCGTAGGTCCAGGAAAACACATCAGAAAATTCCCTCAAAAGTCCAGCGTATTCAGACCTCTTCTCCTTTGTCAGACTTCTTGAAAATTTGACAAACCTGGGCTCACTCTCAGTGCCAATGTTGCACTAAATAGTACCATCATCATCCTCCGAGATCTCCCCTTTTAATGACACATCATTTCTATCAAAAAGCCTTTCCAAAGGAACCAGTCCCCTTGGAATATGGCTGTTGGAGAGCTGCACAATGTCACGCTCTACTATTTTACTCAGAAACTTACCCCCATCAAGCTCTTCTTCAGAGNGAATTTGGGCGGCAAGGGTACTTTGAAATTGCTTGCTGATGTAGCTAAGGAGTCTGCCACTGTGTTCTTCTCTCTTGGGACAAAAGAAATGTTGAATGCTAAGAAGAAATTGTCAATTAAGTCCCATACCTCATTTATGTAGCTTCTGAGTCGAGGATGCTTGGCCTAATAAGCATTTCTAATCTGCTGGACCAACAACTCTGCATCTCCGAACACTGCTACTTCCTGAAATCCCATTTCCCTTGCGGCTCTTAATCCTAGGACGAGAGCTTCATACTCTGCCACATTGTTGGTAGCTTCAAATTCTAGTTTGTATGATGGAGATATGGTTTCCTGAGCCGGTGACACAAAAAACACCCCAACTCCAGCACCTTCCCTGGAAAAGGCTCCATTAAAGAACATTTTCTAGACGGGGGTGATGGAGGGAGGAAATTTATGGGAAGTGGTGAGCAGCTTTCTGAGTTTTAGAGGAGGCTCGAGAGCATTAGTGAGTTGTAGTACACTGGAACCTAAATCAATGTCCAAGGAAAAAATGGGATGGTTGGTAGGGTTGGCCTCGTCACTGATTATATAGGCCAGTTGGGCTTCCCTATATAGCCTCCTATGTTCTCCTCCAAACACTGGGATAGTAGCATATGTGAGGTCCATCTGCAAAGTTCCCCCCAGTATTTTTATCCAAGATCTTGATGACAACATACCGAACTTGGGGGGGACATCAGCCACTACAACATCCATGACCACACTTTTCATGGGCAACTGAAACAAGGTCACGACCAGGTCTTTGATAACTCCTAGACATTGAACTTTTCTGGAGTCAAAGGAATAGAGGTCATGATAGGCTCGGGTGACTTCTAGCCCTAACTCTTCCATGACATTTTTGGGCATGAGGTTGTGAGAAGCCCCTGAATCCATTAAGTAGTTGTGCAGTACCTTGTCATGTATGTTTAAGGAAGTGTAGAAGGGAGGGGATGAGTCATTCCTGTCTTCTACCATAGGACCTAGAATAACTGCAGGCCTTTCATATTGCAAATTGATGGAGTCTGTGGGAAGGCATGAGACCTCAAACTGTTTAGAGAAGCGTTTCTTGAACCCTTCATGTTTAATCAATTCGGTTAGGGGCACAAGGATTCTGATATTTTGAATTTCATGCTCGAAATTAAAAGAAGATGTAATCTTTGGAATTTCTCTTATTTCGGGGACATGACTCTAGACTATGGGAGAGAGGGAGGGGTGAGGGCTTCTTACCTCTGTGACTGTTAGCTACTTCATTAGCAGGTTTCTTTGTTCTAGTGGACTGATCAGGAACATTAGGTGCTACTGTCTTTTTCTTAGACCTCAGATCATACCTGCCTTGGCTGCCACTAGCCTTGTCTCCCTTGCTCTGTTCATTTAGTTGATTGTCCATGAGAGACTCCTCGTATGCTGATTGAGTGAGATGAGGAAAAGGAGGAGTTTCCCCGAAGTAATGGATTTTAGGATCAAGCTCATCTATTTCCCCTTCTTCCCCCTCGGCCACAAAATTGTTTTGAAAAGGGGCCTGAATTTTCTGGTCTTCTCTGTCTCTTCCCCTCTCTCTTTGCACAGTCAGGGAATTAAATATTGTTTGGCCTTTTGAAACCTCCTTTTTTTTCGGCATTTTGAGGGCCCTTGTATGCTTGCCTCCCCTCCACCTTCATTCTCTCCATCTCTGTAGACAGAGACTTCACCATCTTGGTCAGTTCATCCACTTGAAGGTGGGGCACCGATGGGCCAGAAGTTGAGGTTTCCGATCTTCCCTTTATTCTGTCTACGTCAGCCTTGTTCCTCAATATATCAACTGCTAATATATTGGATTCCACTTCTATGGCCGCACCTTGCATTTGAGCTAAGGAGGTGGCTCTTCTTTCTCTCAATAAAAGACAAAAATCGGGGCCAAACACACTAGCATTAGAAATCTTGGCCGAGGCTTCTGAGGGTTTTATTTCAGCAGGAATTTTATTATACATCTTATTGAATCTTTTGGAGAAGTTAGAGACAAACTCTCCTTCCATCTTTTTCAAAGACCCGAACTCTATCATGTAATACATGAAATCCTTCCTATCTCCACACTGCCTCAAGAAAGCACTATCCAGGGCTTCGATCCCAGCGATAGATCTGGGGGCCAATCCTCTAAACCACTTCCTCACCTCACCATCCAGGCTCTGGACAAAGAATCTCATCCAGACATCTTCATTTTCAATGTTCAGGTTGTCTGCATAACTGTAGAAAGCAGCCAGGTGCTCTTCCACAGTTATGTCCCCTTCTCCAGTGAACTTGGGCATATACTTCAAGTAATCTCCAGCAGGGAGAGGATTCATAGGATGGGGTAGGATTAAGGGAGCATATCTGGCAGCGACTATGGCATCCATTCTATTTAGATGGGGATTCACACTAGCCATAGGAATATTAGGTGGAGGAGAACTTGGAGGAGAAGGAGTTCGTGAAGGGGCTACTGGGAATGAGTCTTGAAGTGGAATGGGAAACAAAAGGGGATTTAAGGAGAAGGATAACGGGCTCAAGTCAACAAATGCTCCTCCTTGTGCAGGAGTGGTAAAGATAGGAGTGGGGAAATCTTCTGCGGTCCTAGGTCTATGCCAAAGTACAGCTTCAGAGGAGAGGGGAGTGACAAGGATTTCTCCCTCCAATCCTAGACCAGGAGGGGAAAACTCAGCAGGAACACTCCCGAAATTCAAGGAACTAGAAACCTCAGAAAAAGGTCTGTTAAGAAATTGAGGAGGAGAAAATGGAGTTCCTACAGAAGGAGATGGCAGATTACTTGGTTCGGTGGTGGAAGCTTCTCCTTCAGAGGCCTTTCATTTTCTGAGAACCACCTCCGGGTCAGTTTTAGGTGTAGATAGAGGCAGCTGTGGATGAGACCGCGTGTGTCTGCCTCTAAAAGCCACAATTAACACGGCAGGTTCGCCACAGTGGAGTCGTCACAATGGAGTCGCCAGGTGCATAGTAACAATCTTCAAAGGCTCTGATACCTAATGCACCTTCAGAATCATAGGCTCAATGTTGTTCAATCCTAGGGAAAATCTTCAACTTCGTCCCCGGCAACGGTGCCAGAAATGTTAGCATCAGAAGTCACTCCTGGATTGCTTGCAGGAGCAGAGCCCAACACCCATCAGTTTTATGTCACGATTTATTTAATGGGGTGATTGAATGGATAGAGACTCAAGAAGATATAGCTTTAACTCAGGAAACCAGGCCTGGTGTGTAGAAAACAAGGGAGGTCTTGATCCAACTTCCGTCAGTAGGCTGAGTATAAGATGGATAGATGGAAGACTTAATGAGAAGGGTGAGTAAAACTGCCTCGGGCAACAGGCCTTCGGAAGCTTGAGGAAGAAAAACTCAAAAACCAAGATCCTCTTGGTCCAGAGTTTCAAGGAGCTGAAGGGTGACTCGACTGGATCCTCTAATTCCAAGCCATTCCAGTGCTGAGAAAACACAAGAAATGATTAGAAACGTTGCGACTATTACAGTGATCCAACCTACATCATCCTACAACAACGCAACTCGACTGGATCCTCTAATTTCGATTTGTTCTAACACAGTAAACAAAGAGATGGGAAAAGAGGCTGACATCCATAAAGTAAGAAGTCTCAAATGCCTTATACATTAACCAGAGCGACTAGCACTTCATAAAAAATTTACAATCGGGAGCCTTGCTTAACCATCAATCTTTACAAAAATACAAAGACTGAGTCTATATACTCANTGTGCTCAGTCATCCAAGGCTTGGTGTCCCTTCAGCCAAATTCGGATGGATATTCTTCGTCAGATGCCACCTTAACTGTGCATGGCTCCTGTAAGGGGAGTAGCTGAGCCATTAAGTGTCGAGTTAGCGTGCGCAGACCTTTCTGGCTAGTCAAGGACTCGGCATGGCTTATTTGGAAAAAATTGGTACACAGGACCCTCTCGAGCAGACAGCTTGCCAGACCCTCCATGCCTTACACTTAATGAATGAAGAGAGGTTTCAACCACCCCTTATCACCTTCATTTACTCCAAGCGAAAACCAGGATTTGAGGTCGAATCAGATGGCACCTAGAGATCGTGATGATTCCCTCTGTGACTAAACTCGACGCCTTTGGCCCCTCTTGCATAGCTCTTTTTATTTCCCAAGTGACCACGGGCTATGACCCTGCGTTTATTCTCAAAGGCGCTTTCGACGTTCATGAATAGGAAGGATCTGATCCTTGCTTATCACAGTTGCGATGAGCGAAACGCCGAGATGGATTAATTGGGCGCCACGCATCCTTCTTAGATCTGATGGTCCTGAACTTACTTGGCAATGCTGTGGGCCTGGGTCCTTGACGCTCTTGGCACTTCGCGCCTCGCGGATATGAAGGAGCTGCTCCTTGCGCTTCGAAATCACGATGGGCGAAAATGTGAGGAGCCTAATCGCGCACTAGGTGTCCCCTTTAGATGGATGGCCGAGACTGCTCTGTGATACTACGGGCCCAACTTTGGGCGCTTTTGGCACTTCAGGGTTCGGGGTTTCAAGATGTAGAACGACATGGAACTCTCACCCTTCGAACTCCCGAATGCCGAAATGCCAACGTAACTAGATCTCGCGCCATGCGTCCTTTGGATGGACGGCTGCTATCCTTTCCTGCATACAATATGGGTGCTATCCATCGGGCTAATCTCAACGCAACCCCGCTAACCACGATTTCTCGCCAATCGTCGATATGCTCTTAAGGGTGAATCTGGACCGTCGATAATATAATTTCGCCCGCTTACTTGCTTGGAAGCCTGAAGCGATATTTTTCCGTGATGCGCTTCGGCGCTTCTTGTGCAACTTGCAGACATGAATACTCTTGTGCCTAGGACAAGAAATGTTACTAACAACGGGAAACATATAAATATAGGAATTAGCTAGAAGAGGGAGAGCTCCAACGAACTGCAACATAAGAGGAGGAGAGTAAATACTTGTTCGTGCTTGAGGGGGGAGGGAGTCTAAGACCGTTTGGTTGTTTGATCATTCCTGCTAACAAATAGTATGCATTGTGGGGGGACTAAGACCTCCATATTGTAATCTATAGGTTGAATTGGCATATTATTCAATAAATAATTTGATTATGTTACTTTCCTTTTGTTTCTTGTTATTTGCATTATTAATTCTATCCATGCTCAATTATGTAGCATTTGCATCTTGTGACTACATAAGTACACTACTTTTGTAGCCATTATACTTTGATAATGTTGATCTAGTTCTATGCTTATGTTAAGGAATTACATAACCAGTTTGTACATCAAGTGGTATCAGAGAAAGGTTCAACTATGGTTAAGAGTTTGCAGAATTATCATAACTAATTAGCTCCTAAGAGTTGGGCTCTTTGATATTAGTTCATATGCAACCGTGGTAGAAAGTATACCTAAGAAAGGGTAGTCTCAGCTTGTGTCTACTTGGAGAAGAGTGGTGGGAGGCAGTGTCGAAATAAAGGCACATGAATGGTAGTTTGGTTAATGTCTATGAGACAAATCCTAAGGATGCCACTTCAAAGAGGAGTAGGTTGAGCATGTGCAAGGAATAAGGAATTGGAGGAATTGAGAAGGAGAATAGAAGAATGGGAGATATTGGAGCCATGGTAGATTCAGAATCAGAAGATGAGATGGAGGAAGAATGAAATGTTGATGAAAGAAACTCAATCAATAATTTGATCTCATTTCTAAAGGATACAAGTAATGCAAAGGTGGAATTTTCTT
>JASDQU010202473.1:0-10473 GCA_032191745.1 Picea mariana | reverse complement strand
GCCACAACCAGACTATCACACGACTCTGGTAAAGAACACAATAAACTTGTACACTTATCTTCATCAAAAATATTAATATCAATAGAAAATAACTAACTTACCACAATATTGAAGGCATTCAGATGCTCTGTCACCAAGTCTCCATATTTCATCCTTAGGTTGTATAGCTTCTTCTGCTAGAACAATTTTCTTACTAGGTACTTAGACTGATACACAACCCCTAACTTATTCCATAATGCCTTGGTTGTAGCTTCCCATGACACATTCAGTAATATTGAATCTAAGAGACAACTAGATTGTGCTCTTTTCCTTCTGATCCAACTTTACCCAGTGTTCTGTTGACATTCCTATAGGTGCAGTGCCTCAATCTACAGTGACGCATTGATCTTTTTCCACCAATAGTTCTTCCATCTTGAGCATCCATGGCTCAAAACATTTCCCATTAATTTTTTTGATCTCTATCTTTGAGTTTCTCACCATTTCTTTTCACCACAAGAACCAATATCACAGAGCTCCCATTGTAACAAGGTTTATTAAAGACCTAAGCCAAACCCTTCGCAGAATAGAAATATTGAGCAAGCAATAGCGAAACAACAATGATATATCCAGAACAATATTAGAATAATAACAAAATAACACCAAAAACAACACCTTTATTAATGATAGAAATGTTCGATTGCCTCTTCAAGGGGGCAACCTCCATAAGAGAAAAGCTCTATTACAATAATATCCAAGAAAAACTTCACCCATGGCTCCTACACTTATTTATACTAATTATACCTTCTAAGGAAACTTCTAGGGGAAGATCTTTCTAGAAGCGGAAGCTTCTATTAGGTATTCTTACATTGACTTATTCTCATTTATTTATTAGGCATTATTAACTAATGTCGGCCTTTATTACATAGAAAACATATCATGCTAACTAATGACCAATGCAGAGGGCTTAGGATCAGATCCTAACATGCCATCTCCCTTCAAAATCATCCTTGTCCTCAAGGTTGCAGGGGCGGAAACTGTTGAAGTATGGTTGTTGCTTCCCAGGTCAAATCATTTGGTGATGTGTCCTTCCATTTGATCAACATTTCCTTGATGGTTCGACCACACAACTGAAGCTCTTGGTTGTTGAGGACTGCTTTGGGTTGGAGCCATAGGGAGCCCTCTTCATCTAATTCTAGCATGATGGTTTGAAATCGAAAATTTTGTCCCACCACTTTCTTAAGATAGAAAACATGAAACACTGGATGGATTTTGGAAGTAGCCAGAAGAGAAAATTTGTAAGCTACTAAGACAATACGCTTGATGATCTGGTAGGGCCTATAAAACTTGGGTGCCAACTTATGATGTCCTTGAGCTTTGAGAGATGTTTTCTTGTAAGTTTGGAGCCAGAGAAACACCTAATCCCCTTCTTGAAAAATCCTTTCGAAATGATGTTGGCCAGCCTGTTGCTTCATGCGATTTTGGGCCATGTGGAGGTTATACTTTAGAGCTATTATGGTGGTTGTGCAACCTTGCAATAGGGTATCAATATATTGAACCTTAGATGTGCCTGGAAGATAGGTAGTGACTGCCAGAGGCTATTGGCCATACACTGCTTCATATGGGGTCATTTTAGTGGTCGTGTGATAGGAAGTATTGTACCACCATTCTGCCAAGGGAAGCCATTGCACCCACTGGTGTTGTTTGTTTAAAGAAAAACACCGTAAGAGGGTTTCTAAACATTTGTTGACCAATTTTATTGGGGGTGATAGGTTGTGCTCATGTTTAATTGGGTGCCCTACAATTTAAATAGCTCTTGCCAAAAGGTGCTAGTGAAAGTAGGGTCATGATCATATACAATAGAGGTTGGCATGCCATGTAACTTGAAAATATGATCATGGAAAACTTGTGCAACGACTGTCGCTATGAAAGGGAGAGGTAAAGAAAAAAAATAAGCATACTTGAATAGGCGATCAACCACCACCATGATGACCGATTTGTTCCCAACTTTAGGAAGGCCCACTATAAAATCCATGGAGATGTCTTTCCACATTGAAGCTGGAACAGGTAGGGGTTGTAAAACGCCTGGCGGCTTGACAGTTTCACCTTTATTACATTGTCACACCTCACATTCAGTGAAAAATTGAAGTATATCCTTATTCATGGCTTCCCAGAAAAAAGAACGACAGGCAGGAGCATATGTGTTTTGGAAGCCCGAGTGACCTGCAATGGCTGATGAGTGCAACTATGTTAAGAGTTGTAGCTTAAATGTTGAAGAGGGTGATATAACTAGGTGATCCTTATATCGAAGAGTATTATCTTTCCAGGTGTATCCAATGAGAGGATTAGGTTCCTCCTGAAGACACTGAATTATCCTCGAGATAGTCGGGTGTGTGAGCCACTCCTAACGTACATACTCAATCCAATCATGGACTGGTGAGGATAAGGCAAAGATGGAGCCATCCTTCTCATGCTATCGTGACAAAGCATCAACCACTGTATTGTATTTGCATTATATATATATGATTTAATAGTCATAACCCAACAATTTAGTCAGCCACTTGTTTTGTTCGGGGGAGGATAACCTCTGCTACAAAAAATACATCAGACAATGGTGATATGTTTTGATCTAAAAATTATGTCCCAAAAGGTAAGTCCTCCATGTGTGCATCGCATGTAGAATGACCAACATTTCTTTTTCATAAGTGGATCTACCTAAGTTGTGGCCACTCAATGCTTGGCTAGTAAAGGCTAGAGGTTGACCCTCTTGGATGAGGACTATGCCTATACCTGTGCCCGAAGCATCTGATTCCACCATAAAAGTTTTGTTGAAGTCGGGCACTACTAAGACAGGGGTAGTGCACATGGCTCACTTTAACTCAATGAAGGCTTGCTCTGCCTCAATTGCCCAATGAAATGCATTCTTCTTGAGAAGGTCAGTCAAGGGCTTAGCAATTTTTCCATAATGGTGGACAAATTTCTGGTAATAGCCTGTGATACCGAGAAAACCCCATAGGTGATTTAAGGTCGTGGGTCGTGGCCACTCCTGCATAGATTGTATCTTTTTTGGGTCCACTTTTATGTCGTCGTGACTCACAATGTGTCCCAAGTATTTCACTTCACTGTCTCCAAAGGAACATTTGATAGTTTTTACAAACAATTGTTTGTCCTCTAGCAAGTGGAGAACTTTGTCCACATGAAGAAGGTGGGTATCCCAAGTGCGGCTATAAATGAGGATGTCATCAGAGAAAACCATGACAAACTGTCGAAGGTAAGGTTTCAACAGTTTATTCATAAGAATTTGGAAGGTGGATGGAGCATTGCATAGGCCAAAAGGCATGACCAAGAATTCATAATTCCCTTCATGAATTCTGAAAGCAGTTTTCAGAATATCTGCCTCCTTCATCCTAATCTGGTGATAGTTGGATCGAAGGTCCAATTTGGTGAAGACACAGGCCCCCTGGAGTTCATCCAACAGATCATCAATGACTAGAATGGGAAACTTATCTTTGATGGTCAGTTTATTTAGGCCCCGAAAATCAGGACACATGCGCTAAGTACCTTCTTTCTTTAAGACCATCACTATTGGTGAAGAATATGGGCTTGTACTATGGTGAATTACACCTGCCTCGAGTAATTCTTGTACCATATTTTCGATTTCATTTTATTGAGCAAATGGATATCTACAGGGTCTTAAATTGGGGGTTTGATTGCCCGAAAGGAGAGGTATGCTATGATCATGCTCACCTTGGGAAGGAGGTAAGGCAGCGGGTACCTCAAAGACCTATGGGTACTTGTCCAAAATAAGTTGCAGGCTAGGAAGAACTACCTGAGAGGCATGTTCATTGACCTAGATGGCATTAAATTGAGCAATTACACCATGGTAGTCTTTCTTCAACAATTTTTCCATCTTGTGAGAGATGATGATTTTAGGAGAGCCCGCTTGGAGACCTCAAAGGGTATAGGAGTGAGCCTCATGGTGAAAGCTCATGTATAATTCTTGATAATCCATTGAGATTGATCCCAAAGTGAGAAGCCATTCCACCCCCAATACAATATCACAACCACCCATGGAAATAAAGAACATGTGGGTTTTCAAATGATAATCACCCATTTGGAGTTTGACATTTTCACAGTGCCCCCCACACTTCATAGTTCCCCCATTAGCAATGAGAATCTGGAAATCAGAAAAAGGGCGTACAAAGCAATGGAGCTCATCAGCGAGCCTGCGATGAATAGAATTATGGGTGCTAATACTAGAAATCAATACCACAACTGACCTGTGTTTAATGTAGCCCTTGATACTCAATGTTTACGAAGCTGAGATACCTAAAAGTGCATGAAGTGAAAAGACCGGCTCCAGTGATGCCGTAGGATTGACAACGGGATCTTCAGCATGATCACTGGACAAAGCCTCCTTTGGGTCTGGACCTTCATATGATGGGATGTCTTCATAGGGAGAGGAAGTTAATGCATCAATATTGAAGAATTTATGTTCCCTACATTTATGCCCTAGTGCATACTTTTCATCACAATAGTAGCAAAGTCCCTGCTTGCATCGTTCTGCCATTTCGGCTGGAGAGACCTTTTGGATCTTCAAGGTTGGTGTTGGAGCCGGGGTGGCCCCTGGGCAAGGACAATTGGCAAATGGAGCCTTCAATGATGGTTCCTAAAGGATGGTATCTACTTCCATGGCTAATTGACATGCATGCAACCAGGTAGTAGGATGATACATACTCACATGAGCCTTGATGGCAACCTTTAAGCCACTGATAAAACATGCAAGATAAAATTCATCAGGTAAGCCCTCAGTTCTGATAGCCAATTTTTCAAATGTTGTGTTGAAGTCTGATACTGATCAAGTTTGGCGTAGATTTGTGAGTTTGCCCAAAAAATGAGATTCACGATCAAAACAGGAACAAATTGCTTTAGTGAACATGATCCAAGTGGGGAATCTAGGATAACACTTCTTATGCCACTACCACCATTACCATCGTTCTTGATCTAGGTATAGAACCCCCAACATGGAGTTTGGTCTCATCATCCTAAATATCATGGAGGACAAAGTATTGTTCCATTTAAGACACCCACCCACTTAGGTTCGAACCATCAAATTTATGAGTGTCAATTTTGGGCACCTTGTTCCAAGAGTGTGTACACCCCCGAGGGGAGTGGGATGAATGGGTATGGTTTTGTTGGGAAGACTGTGGGTCAGCTGGAATGTACTCAACATGCTTACCCTTGAGGTTTTGCAACACCTCTTCCAGTTGTTGGGAGATGGATTGCTAGGATACCTTGATGGATTTAAGGTCTTCCTCTAGGGTTGTTGTTCTAGACTCTAAGTCGTCATGGCTCTGGGAGTAGGTAGTAGGCATGGTGGAGGATTGGGTAGCCGGTGAGGTGTCAGGAGAGAAATATGTGTCACAAAATTTGATAGGTACTAGGGTGATCAGTGCAAAAAGAGGAATCCAATGGGATAGGAGTCAAATAAGGGTGTCTTGGAAAGGGGTGGGACTGTGAAAAAAGGCTTAAAAGTGAAGGGTACCACTGCAATTAGAATGAAGAGATGAATGCAATGGGATAGGTTTTTTTTTTACTCCTGCAGAGTTATACTCCGAGATGAATAATACTGCAGTGCCACAATAGTCAAATTCTTAATAGGAATAAATGTGTAGGAATTTTGCAACCTGAATGCAGTAGACACAGTTGCACAGAAATAGATTTGGTCAATTATGTTGATTTTACCATCCCAAGGGTTAGGGGATTCAAGGGTTCTATAGGCAAGGGTTATCCCTATGCTATAGCTCTCTAATATATGTATGGGGTCCAACATTAGTACTCGACCCAATATCTCAAGGCACCAATTAAGGAGGGTAGACCGTACCCTTAGCCGTACTACCCGACTACCTAGGTATGAGAGAGTATCTTCTCGAGCGTTGTTCTTGTTGACACTATAGAAATTATGCGGTCGATCTGTTTTTCTATGGAGGGATTTAATACGCCTAATCTGATCTGTATACAAGTTTTCTCTGATGCGCTACCACTCAAAGGGGTACCAACAGGGGTTACAAGGGTGGCCAACAGATGTGCGCTTAAAAACCACTTGTATTTCCTGCATTGACTCCCCGACCGCACGTTTATGCGCATATTGATAGATCTTTGTAGTTTAAATATGTCGGAATATGTCTCTACCATGGAAAAAAAATTACCCCACAAGTTGTGCCCTTGAAAGATCTCTGATACCACTTGCAATATTCTAGATATAATATAATATGCAAAACAAAAATATTGAGCAAGCAATAGTGGAACAACAATGATATATCTAGAACAATATCATAATAATAGCAGAATAACACTAGAAAGAGCACCTTTATTAATGATAACAATGTTCACTTGCCTCTTCGAGGAGGAAACCTCCAGCAGAGCAGAGCTCTATTACAATAATATCTGAGACAAACTTCACCCGTGCCTCCTACACTTATTTATACTAATTCTACCTTCTAAGAAAACTTCTAGAGGAAGATCTTTCTAGAAGCGAAAGCTTCTATTAGGTCTTTTTACATTCACTTATTCTCATTTATTTATTAGGCCTTATTAACTAATGTCGGCCTTTATTACATAGAAAACATGTCCTTCTAACTAATGACCCATGGAGAGGGGTTAGGATCGGATCTTAACAACTTCTTTGTGCACATAAACTTTGTCGATGAATCTGCACCATTCTTCAAAGTGTCAACCTTCTCCATCAACACCTTCTTGTCTTCAACCGTGTCTCTCACAAAGTGATACTGAAAATCAATATGCTTTGTCTTTGAATGATATGTTGGGTTATTTTCTAGGAAGATTGCACTCTGACTATCACAATCTAACCTTACTACTTGTTGTACCAACCCAATACCTGAACATAATCTTTGTAACCACACTGCCTCCTCGCATGCATGAGTGGCTGCCATGTATTTAACTTTTGTAGATGAGAGTGCCACTATAGCATGTCTTTTTCTCATCTGACTGATTTCTCCTCCAAATAGGTTAAACACATTCCCAATTGTAGATCTTTTGCAATCCATATCTCCAACCCAGTCTGCATCAACAAACCCATGTATGTCCAACACTTTTTCCAACGATGGTCTTCCTTGGTAGCACAATCCATATCTAGAAGTGCCACGCAAATACCTGAAAAACCTATTTATTGTTGTCCAATGCTCCTTCCTTGGTTTTTACATATACCTGCTAAAAAATCCCATTGCATGTGCAATGTATGGTCTAGTACAGACCATTGCCATACATCAAACTTCCAACGGCACTAGCATATGGAACATGGTACATGTCCTCTTCCTCTTCCTGTGTCTTGGGACACTGATCTGTAGATAACGATAACTTTATAACTACAAGAACAAGAACCTCGACCAATTTACTTTCCTACATATTAAACCTCTACAATATTGTCTCAACATATTTTATTTGATTCAACCTGAGTTTCATGTTTGCATGGTCTCTTTTAATCTCCAATCCCATAATGAAGTTAGCAGCATTGAGATCCTTTATGTCAAATTTGGAGGATATTTGTGATTTTACCTCCTTGAAAACATCCATGTTATTTCCTACCAACAACATGTCATCGACATACAACACTACATAAATGAAGTAATTACCAACCTATTTGAAATATACACAGTGATCATCCTTGCTTCTCACAAATCCAAATCCAAGGATGTATGTGTCAAACTTTTGGTACCACATCCTAGGTGATTGCTTCAGACCATATAATGACTTCTTTAGCTTACAGACCAACTATTCCTTTCCCTTCACTACAAAACCTTACGGCTGCTTCATGTAGATTTCTTCTTCCAGATCCCCATGTAGGAATGTTGTCTTTACATCCATTTGTTCTACTTCAAAATCAAAAGAAGCAATAACAAATAAAATGAATCCAATTGAGGTTAACTTGGAAACATGAGAAAACATTTCACCAAAGACAATTCCCTCTACCTAGGAATAACCTTTTGCTACTAATTGAGCTTTGTATTTCTCCACTTTGCCTTCTACATTTAAATTCTTCTTAAACACCCACTTGCTTCCAATGGCCTTTCTTCCGATTGGAAACTAAACTAGATCCCATGCCACATTATTATCCAAGGCATCAATCTCTTCAACCATGGCCTTCTTCCAAAGTTTACTATCCTCTGAATTCACTGCTTTGTTAATAGTTTTGGGATCATCATCAATAATGGATAAAGCAAAATTTACACAAAAATTAGGTGGACTATACCTTTTTGGTTTCCTTCTTTCCTTGATTGATCTCCTCAACACTGTAGTTTGAGGTGTAAATGTGGTGAACCTGCACATAATAGATCTAGCTAGCAAATGACATACACAATTTGCAGAGAAAATATGAGAAAAGAGAAGCAGGAGAGAAATAATGGAAGAATTCTCATTAACCAAATGAATGAATGATAATTTTCACATGATATGCTCTGTATAACTCAACCAATGCACATTGGAGAAGAATCCAATGCGCCAGAGTGGTGGTCTAGAGTGATCTGGACACACACTAGCAGTTACGGGAGTAAATTGCCACCCAGTCTAGTCTCTCGGGCAGTTACGGGAGTGAACTGCCACCTAACTGAGTTAACTAGTCTATCAGTATTTAGTTAACTTATTGAAACATAGTGAAGTGAGGAGGAGATCAGGGAATCATGATTAATGTGATAGTCTAGTGATGATCCCAAGGTCAATGCGCATTAGCTGGTGATGATCCCAATGTTGCATGGTGATAATCCCAATGTAGCATCTAGACTCCACTCAACTGATCAAACTGAATTGAAAACTGAAGAGAATATTCTCTTAAAGGAATATTCTCCCCTAAACTTCAGGAGATTGGATAATGACTAATAAACATAGGGAAAAACCTACGACAAAAAAATCCTAGGTGTGTGTGAAGTACTCCAACATGAGGTTCTTCTTCTTTTGATTCATCTTCTTTCATTGATTCAGATTTTGCAGCATCCAACTCAAACTCTATTTTCTTGGGTTCTTCTTTCCTTGGTAGCAATTCATATTTGGGAACACCTTTAACCTCTCTATAAACAACATCCTGACTATAAACAATTTTCTTAGTTTCTGCGTTCCAAAGCTTATAACCTTTCATACCATCTTGATAGCCAATAAAGATACACTTTTCGACTTTATTATCTAGCTTACTCATATTTTCCTTTGGAACATGTGCATAAACATCAATCCAAACACTTTGAGATGTTCAAGAGAGGGTTTCTTACTAGTCCATACTTCATGCAGAGTTTTTTCCACCAACACTTGTAAGGATGATTTGTTTACCAGGAAACATGCAATACCCACTACCTCTTCCTAGAATTCTTGTCCTAACCTGGCACCACTGAGCATGCTCCTTTATTTTTCCATCAAATTCCTATTCATTCTTTCTGCAACCCCATTATGTTGAGGTGTGTATGGAGTAGTCTTCTACCTTTCTATACTGCACTTATTAAAGAACTCTTTGAATTCATTCCCACAAAATTCTCTACCATTATATGTCCTTGACACCTTTATTTTCTTCTCTGACTGATTTTCTACTAGGGCCTTAAATTCTTTAAATTTATCAAATACTTCAAATTTCTTCCTAAGAAAATGAATCCATGTCTTCCTTGAGAAATCATCTATGAATGAAACATAATACACATATTTACCTAGTGATGAAACAGGCACGGGTCCAAACACATCATTCTGTATCAACTCTAAGATCCCCTTTGCTATTGAAACACTAGATGAGAATCTTACTCGATTTTGTTTACCATAAATGAAATGTTCACAGAAATCAAAATCGAGGGTGCAATTAGACGTACCTTCAACCATACCTTTACCGTGTGGTGTTCGAAGGCCCCTTTCTCCAATACATCTTAGTCTTTGATGCCATAGCATGGTATTCTTTCCACAGATAATATGGATCTTGTCTTCTTTATTTATCTGCTCAGGGACAACAGAATTGTTACACCCACCAGTATAAGTGCTTCCCAACAACTTGCACAGAGTTCCACATCGAACTCCCCTCGTCAACACCATTGCTCCTCTGACCATCCTACAAGTGCCCTTTCCCAATAAAGTATCCACACCTACATCATCCAACTTGCTTACAGATATTAGGCATCTGGATAGATCTACAATGTGCAGAAATCCAGGGAGAGTAAAAATCCTTCCATATTTCAGCAACAACTTAACCCTTCCACGTCCCATGATTTTGTTTGTCAAGTCATCTCCTAGGAAGACATCACCACCATCATGCTTTTCATATTCATTGAACCACTCCCTATGAGGAGTCATACGAAATGATGCACCTGAGTTGATCAACCATACATCATGATCTACATGTGTACCTATAGATGCTAGGTAAACATCACCTCCTTCTTCTGTGGAGGTTTTCTCCTCCATGGAAGAGGAATCCCGAGATCACTTTGCTTTATCAACTTTCTTAGACCTGCAATATTT
>JASDQU010202472.1:4010-17978 GCA_032191745.1 Picea mariana | reverse complement strand
TATATATATATATATATACACATTGCATGTATTTGTTAATGTTCCTTCCGCATGAACATGTGTATAAGTAGAGTATTGACATCTGTTTAATTTCATTAGATAGATATATATTTATAAGTGTGAATACCAAATGTTATCTCTATCTTTCGATTAAGTTTTATATGTGATTATTGCTGCAAATTTACTTGGTGGCATGGCCTGGCCTGTTGTTTCATGCCGAGAATGTCACAAAAATGGTATCAGAGCAGTAAAGGCAAAGTTAAGGTCGCTTCGGTAGCATTACCCGATAGGGGTTTATGGTTTGGGTCATTACAAATTGGTATCTTAGCTAGTTGGAAAAAGATAAGGTTGTTTGGGTAGCGTTACCTGACAGAGGTCAATGGTCAGGGGATGTTACAAATTTATATCAGAGCTAGTTGGAAAAAGATAAGGTTTTTTGGGTAGCGTTACCCGGCAGAGGTCGATGGTCGGGGGATGTTACACCTCTTGTTCAACCATCACACAAGGCTCCTCCATCAAATAATAAATGTCACTCACATCCTATTGCAATATGGATGTCATATATGACTGACTATCTGGTGTGGATGATGAGGGATGTACCCAACTCAACTCCACACAAATATACTCAACTTGCATCTATGATTCTTGAAGGGAATTTTTACTTTCTCTTCAAGGAATCATGGGTAATCTCAAGCTCCTGAGTAAGTTTTTCAACTTCCTCCTTGTTTCCTTTAAGCACATCATGGTACATCTTACCAAGAATGAGAAGATGATATCTATTGGAAAGTAGATGTAGTTAGTTAGACTTCATTACTACCATTTCTTTTCTAAGCACCTAAAGATCAATAAGGGGTGGCTCTCCTCCCAAACTGTAATGTGGATGTCACAATTTGGTATTCGCTTAGCTTCAATTTCCCTGTACATTGAAGTGGCTCATGGGAACAATTATCCTCGATCAAGTTTTCTGATGTTTCTTCTTCCTCACCATACTTAGGTTTACTCACACCCAAATAGTCATAAGCATCGTAAAAATGATAATAGGTTGAGATTGATTGGGAATTTGTATCACATGGGATATTATTTTGTCCATCACATATGCTAATGTCATTACCCTCATAGGACAACTCTAATGGTGTATAAATAATTGTTTCCCTATCATCCTTATTTCACACATCCCTATCATAAATAGGTGTATTCTCATCCAAAAGGTCATTTTTTCCTTCATGCCCCTTCAATTTCTTCCATGTGCTTTTAAAGGACTCCTCATCTACTACTAATTGGGGATCATACCACTTAGGATGTTTGCTAGTGAAAAATTCTTTGAATGTCGCGGTCATTTAAAATGCCTCACCAAGAACCATATATTCTCTCAAACAATCTATAAACCCCTCATCTTGTGCCCACCGGTATGCCCATTGATTCCACTGATTCGTCATCTAAAATTTCCTCTCACTAAATGCCCTTCAGGATGGGAGGATACATTACTCTGATACCACTGTAATATCCCCCAATACTCACTAAGATAGGATATTGTGTTTTTTGTCCAAATTTATTGTTTTTGGTTATATTCCTTTGTCAAATAATTTGCATTTCCTTTGTTTTATGATATAAACTCATTGAGAACCTTTGACAAACACTTTGCATGTATTTCACTTGTAGACATTTTGACAAACATTTGGCATGCAAGTTAAGTACACTAGAAATAGAAAAGACAATATGGATATTTTATTATGAATGAAATCGGGATGAAACAATAACAAACCTATAAATGCCAATAATAGGACCCTCACTAAACAACATATAACTCATAGATGTTCTTTTTTTATTAATCTGATCTACAACAATGCATAGGTTAATATATCATATATAGTTCATACAAAAATATGATATGTAAATGCAAGAACATTGGAATTCTTTTATTATGGATGGAGCACAAGAAATATAGGTATCTAATGGTTGCTACAACAGCTGCACAATACTATCAAAAAACCACAAAAATTAAATCAGCAGCTAGATATTGCCATTGTCTCTACATAAAGCTAATTCCAAACTATTCCAAGTCTCCCCAAGCCTCAAACCCTCATCCAATACTGTGATCCAACTCCTCCTCATTTAATTTATGGCCACACAACCCCTCCCCTATTATCGACGGCTGCAAAACACTCAAAGGCCCCTCTAACTCCCCATTTCCCTTGCAAAATGGTGAATTGACACCTTCAAAATGCCTCTAGAATCCTTTCAAGCCACACAGACTGCAATAAAGGTGAGGTGGCTCCCTCAAGAGACACCAATCAACCCTCCTTAAGTGCCATGAACCTCGAACATACCCATGACCTGATACATAAAATTGTGGCATTCCTCTAGCCACACAAACCTTCCAAAGAAGTTGTTGGTCCTCTCTAGAGACCCTTACGAATCCCTCAATCAAACCACTGCCCTCCTAAATTGCAAAAAAATCATGATATGTAGCTCCAATAGAAACCTTGGATATGTTTCCCTCTTTTTTAGCTAGGGTGTGTATTGAACCACCGAAACCAAACTCTTAGTGGAATGGTTTTCTAAAAACCCCAACAAAAAGTTGGCTCAGAGAGCACTCCAAAACAAGAGATCAAATCATAATGATGAAGGTGAAATTCTACCCTTCCTTTACACTTCTCTGAGCCCCTTCTATATCTTTCCTCCTTTGACCAAATCCACATGACCCTTATTTCCCCTTTTAATTTTCATTTAAATATTAAAAATCACTTTATAACCCTTTTTTAATATCATAAAGTGATTACATGGCTTGTAAGTCATTCCCAGACACCCAAATTTCCTTTCTCATCATACCAACCTTTAGATATTTCCGTCTTGATTCCAACGAACTATTACATGAAGGTGTTCCCTCCAAAAATATGACCCAAATGACACCCTTAGTGAATTTAATTAATTTATACTCAATAATACCCTTAATTTACGAGAATCATCAGAATTCCACAAAACCAAGACCAAAATATGTACAAGTTATCATGATGATGAAATAAGGTAAATGGACTAGGCTAGGACTCATATAACTCCAATTATCTCAGGCCCACTGTTGACCTCTCTTTACCTCCCTGGACAGGCTGACATAAACCCATAAGGTCGCCTCCAACTGTTAGGCAGGGGAATCCAAAAATGGGGACATCACAATCAACATCACATTCAAAGGGAATTTGAAGTGGGGGATTGAGTATTGATTCAGAGACAACCAAATAAATAGATGTTCCTCAAAAAAAAAAAAAAAAAAAATTTATCACCCAAATATTGTGGCCCCTATAAGGTGTTGCAAAGGATTGGAAGTATGGAATACAAATTATAGTGCCTACATATTCACTTGTACATATAGCCTTCCATGTTCCTTTATTAAAGAAGCTAATTAGTGACAAGATTCCAGTCCAAAATATTTTACCAAAGATTAATGAAGAAACGAAAATCATACTAGAACTAGAAATAATCCTTGAAACAAGGATCAAGTGGTTGTGAAATCGAGCAATTATTGAGTACCTCGTTAAATGGAAGAACCTTCCACTAGAAGAGGAAACATGGGAAGATGATTTCTTCATGAAAAAATAGATGCATTTAGTCAATTGTTCGAGACAATGCTTGTTTGAAAGGAAGGGGCATGTTAATCCCTAGACAAAGCCCTGTGCTAAGTATAAAATCCCTTATTAATCCCTAGATATTAAGTTATTACCATTCTAGTGTTATATTTGTATGTAGGCTAGAACCCTTCATTGTACCCTTTCATTATAAGTGTACCCTTTGTCTCCTATATATATATATACCAAGGATACTTAGTCATTGGATATATTGTAAATGTAGGTTTCCCCCTTGAAGTGGTCTATTATTCATTGACATTTTATCATTCTCAGGATGTTGGTTCATAACATATATCAAGGGATTCCACTATGATGAATTATAAGGAATGGGAGAGACAACAACCCTACCTCAAAACTCTGGTTCCATGAAAGAACTATGTTGGGTAGCCATTCACTAGAGGGGAATCCATGGTCTTGCCACAGAAAATGTTATCTAATATATATAGTTTTGGGAGAATCCAATTTTTTTCATAACCACAAATAGAAAACTATTACTTAACCTATAAAATGTGTTGGCCATGTAGAATTCAATCATTTCATGGTCTCCTACTTGATACATTGAGTGTATGGCCTCTAGGAATAGGATATTGTTGGTCACAGTGATATGATATTGTCATTGATGTCAAATAGGGTGCAGAAGAACATTAACACGAATTTCAGAAGAGAGAGTGCACCGCTAAAATGCTATCGAGATTGAAATCCCCACAGTAAAACTCCAAAAGAATCGAGGAGGAATCATGTTCGCTGATGTAATTTTTGGGAAAAATATAGACTATCAAATTGACTACTAAGATGCATGGACCATATATCATGGAAATGACATACGCATCTTCATCCTGTCATTGACCACTATGGATAATATTGACCGAAGGAAATTTGCATGGAGGATTTTTAGTCGAAGTTGAACTTTCGAAGTAAAAGTAAACTATTGGATCTAAGGAGAACTTTGAGATCAATGATAGTCGTCAGATCAGGGTTGCGTAGTAGCAGTCAACTTCGACGCTGACCACTCCGGAGAAAAGAAGCCAAGAACATGTAATTTTACCCGTAGGTCGGAGCCCCAAAGTCTCGAAGTAAATGAGGTCCATCAGATCTAGGCAATGCATAGTGACCCTTGGATGAGGTTAGGTGGGTCCAATGGTGGTCAAATTTGGCGCTGACCAATTCGGAAAAAAAGGGTTCAGAACATATGATTTCACCTGAAGGTTGGAGCCCCAAAGTCCCGAAGTGAATGAGGGGCATCAGATTTGGGAATGCATGGTGATCATTGGATGAGGTTAGGTGGGTCCAATGGTGGTCAACTTCGGCACTGACCACCTCGGAAAAAAATGGTTCCTAACACATGATTTCACCCGAAGGCCAGAGCTTTGAAGTGACGAAGTAAGACATGTAGCACACACATTAAGATCCCACTTCATCATAGTCTAGGTTAGAAAGAAAACGTCATCAAGGACATGTGGTGCAATAAGATGATGACAAGTGTCAAGGTATAGTTGGCATTTTATATATGCATAAGTCACAAATATAAGTGGCATGTGGAATCCACTCAACCAGTACCACATCTGCAGTGACATTAGCAAGTTATTTCACTTCGAGAGTATGTCCTTTGAGGATATCCAATTTCTCCTACCAACAACCACCCGAAGCACCGAAGGCCGAAGTCACGAATTAATGTTTGGCCATCGATATAAGATCATACAGAATATTTCTTGACCTTCCGATCAAGTACAGTGGAAGGATAGAGAAACCATGAATCATGAAGTAACACTAACCATTGATATACTTCATAGCGTTCTTGACCATTGATAAAGCATAGTGGAAGGATATTGTAAATGGAGGTGTTAACCAACAACAAGTTGTCACCCCCATTCTTTGACTTATTCGGTAGGTAAAACTCTCGAGGGATTGAATTAATTCAAAGTTTGAGTATCCCAAAGTCATGAATAATCGAATACCCAAAGAATGGGAACTCCTTTGTGCCTAATCCCATGGTCCTAGCTCCTGGACATGTGAAGTTTATTATGTAGGGAAGTGTTGATACACACTTCGATATACTTTTCTCTAGAAGAGTTAGAAGACTGCAAAGACCGAAGTCCTGAAACACCAAAGATCTGAAGTGAATGAGAACCATTCATCGTGAAAATAAAAAAGGATCGTTTGATATACTACGCACTTTGGAGAAATTAACTACGGAAGGTTGAATGATTGCAAAGGCTGGAAGTCTCAAAGGACGAAGTTAGGAAGCAATGAAATTCGTTCATCTCAACGTGCAATTAATACATGTCCGTTGATCTTGATAAGTGATTAAGCACTTGTTTGGCTTAGTTCCTAGTCACCACCTATGGTTGTATGGAATAGAGGTCCTGAAGAGTTTCTGTGCGAAATTTAACACACATAATGATAAATTTATCTCGGTCAAGAAGAAACATTAAACTGGATAGGATCTGGACTTTGTCCTAATTTATCTTAAGTAACTCAATACATGTTATGCATTAGAGAGATACTCAAAAATCTTAGATCTGATCAACGAAAATTGAGAATGAAATAAAGAGGCATGAGATCGAGTTAAAAATTAAATTGATCCATATCAGTGATCTATTTAAGAAAATCAATCTCACTAATTTGAAAATCCTTCATGATAATGTTTGAATAATAATGAAGAAAAATAAATGTTATTATTGTTAATCTAAATGAAGAGGTGTGATGGTCCAAACAAAGAGACACAATTATTCATAGATCACACCAACTGGGAGATTATATAAGAAAGGAAGAACACTGAAGAATAAGTGTCTCTACAGTCCTGATCATAAGATCAAAACAGAAGAAGAGTCCAAGAAAGAATAACTGATGATTCTTATTAAGTGAGGGTGGAAGGGAGGAGCACAAAAGGATTTGTATTCTTTACTAAGTAAAGTGTAATTTTAGGGAATTGGTGCTTCCTTGGGTTGGTGTCTTAAAGGAAAGGGAGTTGGTGCCCTAAAGATAAGAGATTTGGTGCTTCCTAGGTTTGGTGCCCTAAATACAAGGGAGTTGGTGCTCTAAAAAGGATTGGTGTCCTTCACTATTCTTCATAAAAACCTTGTAATTCTTATTAATTATATTTATATAATTGATTTTACATACAAGTCCATTATTGATCTATCGTGGTAATTAAAAAAATATAAAAGTAATTGGTAATTGTTGAAAAAGGGTAATACTGATTCACCCCCCCCCCCCTCTTAGTATTCCGACATTTGGTATCAAAGCCAATGCCTTCAGCACAATCTAACAACTGGAAGGTAAATCCTGAAGATGCATCAACAAGACAGAATGTATAACAACAAAGCACCATTGTTCAATGGAGGTGGCTATGCTCTATGGAAAATAAGAATGAAAATATTCATGTTCACTCTTGGTTTTGATATCTAGAAATATATCATAGATGGTTACACTGCACCAACTATTCCACCCACGGATGTTGCAGAAAAAAAAATATGCAATGAAAACTCAAGAGCAGTTAATGCAATTCTAGGAGGGTTGAAAAATAATATATGTGTGAAGGTTATGCATTGTAAGTCATCTAAATAAATATGGGACAAATTGGAGGTTGTTTATTAAGGAGATAGGAAAGTCAAGGAAGCCAAATTACAGACCTATAGAACTCAGTTTGAAAATCTGAAAATGAAAGAAGAAGAGAACATTGATGAATACTTTCATATTGTATATGAAGTGGTTAATTCAATCAGAATAGCATGAGAAGAACTTATAGATAAACCTATTGTGCAAAAGATACTAAGGTCATTACCTATAATATATGATGCCAAGATTTCTACAATTGAATATAGGCCAGAACTTGACAAACTCAAAGTTGATAAGCTTCATGGAATTTTTACAGCATATGAAATGAGAACAGGGAATGAAAAACCATGAAAAAGAGAAACATCCTTTAAATCCTCTAAAACAAAGATGGGGTAGGATCAAAAGAGCAATGATGAGTTATTAGATATATCAGATGAAGAAACTGCCAACTTCGTAAAGAAACTCAAGAAAGGCGCTGGTAAATACAAAGGAAAGATTCCTTTAATATGTTTCAACTGTGGAAAAATTGGACACTTTATAATAAATGTCTCCATCCTATACAGGAGGAAAGTGATGATGAAAGAACCTTCAAATATCAAAAGAAAATAAAAACTAATGATAAAAATAAGTTCTACAAGAAAAATAAAACGTTCTTTACCCAATAAGACAATGGTTCATCAGAGGAAAATGAAGAAGAGGAGCCAGAGCTTCTATTTATGGTTATAAAAACCCAAGATGATAGTCATTTGGAAGATGAAGAAGAAGTGAACATCGAAGAAGAACTCCTTCATGTAATTGAAGAGCTAAGAAAAACTAAAAAAAAAAACATGTTACTAAGGGAAGAACTTCTAGAGATTGAAGAAGCTACAAAATCAAGAGAGAAGGAAGTTTCCAAAAACATCAGTGAGTCAGAACAATTGATTATTAAGTTAAAAACTCAACTCCAAGATACCCAAAGAAAAGAAGAAATATTGAATAAAGAACTCAGTGAAAAAAAACAAATGTGTAAGGTATTGGAGAATGAAATAGTTCAACTAAAAGGGAAACTAGAAAAAGAAGATATTAAGTCTAAATTTGAAAACAACTCAAAAATATTTAATAATATTCTTAGTAGTTAGAGATCATCAAATGATAGGACAAGACTAGGATATGATCACTCTACAAAACAAGAAAATGACAAAATCAACTATGCATATGTTCTTAAGAAACACATAAATAGAAAACAAAACAAAACAGGACAATACCATTTGAAACTATCCCAAATAAATAGAAATTTGCACCTTCTACTAATGAAAAAGATAACTAAAAGAATAGAATCATCAGAAGGAATCCCTCCAACACAAATCAATATACCTTCCTAGGTTATTGTTATTCCTGCAAAAATTTTGGACATAAAGAAATACACGATAAAGCTTATAGAGAGTTCAATCCAAGGAATGTTCAAAGATATGGAAATAATAAGGATAATGCAAAAATAAGAAACTATAACTCCTTTTCTCCCTTACAAGACTACAATGTTGAATGTTACAAATGAAAAAACTATTGTCATAAAGCTAGTGAATGTAGATTTCCAAAGTATGATAAAAGGATAAATATTCCCAATAATAAAAAAGTACGGAAGAAAAAGAAAATAGAATGCAATGTAGCCTTATATGCAAGAAATCAAGGATGTTAGTGGTATATAGACAATGGACGTTCCAAACACATGACTGGAGATCAAAGTAAATTTATCAACTTAAACAAGAAAGGAAAGGGAAAAGTAACTTTTGGAGATAACATGTCAGACAAGATATTGGGAAAAGGCACTATTAGTTTAGGAAATAATAAAACCAAAAAAGAAAATGTACTTCTAGTAGAAAATATCAAATCTAATCTCCTAAGTATAAGTCATACATGTGATCAAGGTCACATACTTACTTTTGATTCTCAGAAATGTGAGATTAGCAAAAAAAAAAAAAAAAAAGACATTGGAAAGCTAGTGGAAGTTGCACTAAGAACATTTAGCAATGTGTACATCCTTAATATAGATGAAGAAGAAAAATGTTGTTTAATCCAAGTATATGAAATATGGATATGGCATAGAAGGTTGGAACATTTAATATTTGACAACTTGATCAAATCCAACGAGAAAAACGTAGTTAGGGACCTTCGAAAAGTGATTAAGCCTTCAGATTCTATTTGTAAACATTGTCAACTAGAAGAAAAACAAGAGTTAGGTTCAAAACAAAAGAGCATTCCACAACAAAACCATTCGATATTATTCACACAGATCTATGTGGACCAATCGGAATGAAAATCACTTATGGCGAACAATATTTTATGTTGATTGTTGATGATTACACAATATTGACCTGGGTATTCTTTCTAAAAGAAAATTCATAAGCCTTTGAGAAGTTTAAAATATACAAATCCCTTATAGAAAATGAAACAGATCTCAAAATTAAATGTCTGAGATCAGATAATGGAGGAGAAATCACCTCTAAAGAGTTCATTCAATTCTGTGAAAATCATGGTATCAAAAGACATTTTTTAGCTCCTAGGACTCCTCAATAGAATGGAGTGGTATAAAGGAAAAACAAAACAGTTCAAGAAGCTACAAGAACCATGCTAAATGAAGCCAAGATTCCAGACAAATTCTGTAGAGATGCGATCTACACAATATTCCACATACTTAATAGATCTCGGTTGAGACCCAACCATGAAAAAACCCCTTGTGAACTATGGTTTGGAAGGTCAGCATCTGTAAAACACTTTAGAACTTTTGGAAGTAAATGTTACATAAATAATGATGAAGATAACATAGAAAAGTTTAATCCAAGATATGATGAAGGAATATTCTTAGGATATTCATCTAATAAGAAATCATACAAATGTTATAATCTTAGACTACTAAAGATAGTGGAAAGTGCCAATTTAAAGATAGATGATCTAGAAAAGAGCATATCCCAATACATTGATAAAAAATCTCAACAAGAAGATGATGATGTAAAATCTCAACAGGAAGATAATGATGTGGAATCTCAGTAAGAAGTTGATAATAATGAAACATGGGAAAATGAACCACATTCTGATTAAGGAGACAATGAATAAACTCCCTTTCCAAGAGCTCCATCAAAAAGAGTTCAAAAGAATCATCCTGAAAGCCAGATTATTGGAGATAAAAGTGTAGTAGTGGAAACAAGAAGGAAACTCACTTTTGACTCAGAATAAGCAATGCTATCCCTAATAGAACCTATGTCATTTGAAGAATCTAGAAAAAGTAAATATTTGATAGCAGCAAATGAATGAATAACTATACCAAATAGAGAAAAACCAGACTTGGGAACTAGTTCCAAGACCCAAGGGAAAGAATGTGATAGGAACCAAGTGGATCTTCAAGAACAAACTAAATGAAAATGGGGAGATTATAAAGAACAAAGCCATATTAGTTTGCAAAGGATATTCCCAAGTGGAAGGTATTAATTTTGAAGAGACTTTCGCTCCAGTATCAATACTTGAGGCTATTAGAATGTTCCTGGCATTTTCATGCTTCAGAAATTTAAAAATCTATCAGATGGATGCCAAGTCAGCATTCCTTAATGGAACACTAGAAGAAGAATTCTATGTTGAGAAACCAGAAGGATTCATGCTAATAGAAATTCAGGAGTATGTGTGCAAGCTGAAAAAGGCCTTGTATGGTCTTAAACAAGCCCCCGGAGCATGGTTCTCAAGTCTTGATCAATACCTGCAAAAATAAGGATATAAGAGACAGACTACTGAAAACAACTTATACATCAAAATTGAGGATCAAAAAATGATTGTTGTGGTGGTATATGTAGATGACATCATATTTGGAAATAATATTACTACACTAAGAAGAAACTTTGCAACCAAAATGCAAGAATAATTTGAAATGTCTACGCTGAGAGAACTATCCTTTTTATTAGGTTTACAAGGAAATCAAACAGAAAATGGAATATTCATTTCCCAAGAAAAATATTTCAAGAAAATGCTAAAGAAATTCCAAATGAAGGACAATAAACCTATGAGTACTCCCATGGTCACTGGATGTAAACTAATCCTAGAAAATGATTCACCAAAAGTGGATCAAACGATGTACAAATCAATGATTGGAAGTTTTCTCTATACAACAACAAGAAGACCTGATATCATATAGGTTGTAGGACTCGTGGGGAGATTCCAATCTGCACCAAAAGAAACTCACTTAAAAGTAGTAAAGAGAATATTAATATATCTTAAAGGCACCTTAGAACTTGGATTATGGTCTCCAAAAGATAAATACTTCAATCTAACTACATTCACTGATGCAGATTGGGCCGATAGTATAGATGATAGGAAAAACACTAGTGGAGGAGAATTGTTTCTAGGAAAATGTCTGGTAACATGGCTAAGTAAGAAGCAAACATCCACATCACTATCTACAATAGAGGTAGAATACATTGCTGCTACATCCTGTTGCACACAAGTTCTTTGGATGAAGCAAACATTAGAAGATTTACAAATAAGATATGATAACCCCATCACTATTAATTGTGATAAGACTAGTGCCATAAGTATCTCTAAAAATCCAGTAATGCATTCTAAAACCAAACACATCCCAATTAAATACCATTTTCTAAGAGATTAGGTTACCCAAAAAGTAGTTAAACTAGTGTATGTAGACACCAAAGAACAAATTGCAGACATATTCACAAAACCTTTGCCCATGAGTACTTTTCAAAATCTTCAAAACAAATTGGGAGTAGTTCAAAAACCTCATTAAAAACCATAAAAATTGTATCAGAATAAAAGGGGCACATGGTCAGGGGGAGCGAAGAAAATTCTCCTCTGCCATTGTTGTCAAAGGGGGAGGAAATTGATAAGAGCATAAATTTCAGAGAGAAAAAGGTTGCCATCAATTCCAAAGGGGGAGAATGTTGGACACATTGATATGATATTGTCATTGATGTGAAATAGGGTGCAGAAGAACATTAACCCGAAGTTCAGAAGAGAGAACACACTGTAGAAATGCTATCGGGATTGAAATCCCCATAGTAAAACTCCAAACGAATCGAGGAGGAATCTTGTCCGCTGATGTAGTTTTCGGGACAAATCTAGGTCGTCAGATCGAATACTAAGAGTCATGAAATGTTGATTGTGGAAATGATGTATGCATGTTCAGCTCGACATTGACCACTTCAAATAATATCGACTGAAGGAAATTTGCATGAAGGAGTTTTAGCCGAATCCAAAGTTCTGAAGTAAAAGTAAACCATCGGATCTAAGGAGCACTTAGAGATCAATGATAGTCATCAGATATGGGTTGTGTAGTAGTGGTCAACTTAGATGCTGACCACTCTGGCGAAAAGAGGCCAAGAACAAGTAATTTTACTCGAAGGCCGGAGCCCCAAGCCCCGAAGTGAATGAGGGCCATCCGATCTAGGAAATTCATAGTGATCGTTGGATGAGGTTAGGTGGGTCCAATGGTGGTCAACTTCGACACCGACCACTTCAGAGAAAAAGGGTTCAAAACATATGAGTTCACTTGAAGTTCAAAGCCTTGAAGTATCGAAGTGAATGAGGGCCATCAGATTTGGGAAATGCATAGTGACCGTTGGATGAGGTTAGGCGGGTCCAATGGTGGTCAACTTCGGTGCTGACCACTTCAAAAAAAAAAGGGTTCAGAACATATGAGTTCACCCAAAGGCAAGAGATCCGAAATCACAAAGTAAGACACATAACATACACATTAAGAGACCACTTCATCATAGTCCACGTCAGCAAGACCATGTCTTCAAGGACACATGGTGCAATCAAATGATGACAAGTGTCAAGGTCCAATTGGAATTTTAGGTATGTGTAAGTCATGAATCTAAATGACACATGGAAACCACTTGACCAGTGCCACATCAACAACAACATTAGCAAGCTATGTCACTCTGGGAGTATTTCCTTCAGGGATATCCATTTTCTCCTACCAACAACCACCTAAAGCGTCGAAGGACGAAGTAACGAATTAACATTTGGTCATTGATCTAAGATCCTATGGAATATTTCTTGACCGTCCAGTCAAGAATAGTGGAAGGATAGAGCAAGCGTGAATCACGAAGTAATACTAACCATTGATCTACTTCAAAGCATTTTTTATCGTTGACCAAGCATAGTGGAAGGATAGCATAAATAGAGGTGTTAACCGACAACAAGCGGCCACCACCATTCTTTCACTTATTCGGTAGGTAAAAATACAAAGGGATTGAAATACTTCAGATTTCGAGTAGCTCGAAGCCTCGAAGTCACGAATAGTCGAATACCTGAAGAGAAGGAGCTCCTTTGTGCCTAAGCCCATGGTCCTATCACCTGGACATGTGAAGGTTATTAAGCAGGAAAGTGTTGATATGCACTCCAGTGGAATTTTCTCTAGAAGAGTTGGAAGACTGCAAAGATCAGAGTCTCGAAACTTCGAAGTCTCAAAACTTCGAAGTTTTGAAGTGAACGAGAACCGTTCATTGTGCAAATAAAACACGACCGTCCTATATAATATATGCACTTCGACAAAATGCACTCTGGAAGGTTGAATGATTGCAAAGGTTGGAAGTCCCTAAGGATGAAGTTATGAATTAATGACAGTCGTCCATATCAACGTGCAATTAACATGTGACCGTTGATCTTGATAAGTGATTAAGCACCTGTTTGGATTTGTTGGTTGTGGAGCCTGATTATCTTCTTGATTCAGAGGTCCTTGCTTTCAGTCGTGTTTATACCCCATGAAGTATTTACACCCCAGAAGTATGTACACTCTTCCACGCAGGGG
>JASDQU010202470.1:0-11260 GCA_032191745.1 Picea mariana | reverse complement strand
AAATAAAAGTGTCGTTTTATTTGAGAATTGCGACAAAAATTAAGGTTTGCAAAACACTGGTGTAGGCAGCTTATAAGATAGTAGAAAAATGTGAATTGGCTGCCAACAAACTTCCATGAAAGGAAGAAAAATTATATAACCTCTAAATCAGATGCTTAAGAATTTGACATCAGAAATCCACAATTTGTTCTATATTTTTTTACAATCTTAATGTATAATTTAGGTTCCCTTTTAAGTACAGGATAGATGTGGTTGTGGTATATGTTTAAAATTTCTTTGTATTAAGGTTCGTCTCTCTTTCCCTGCTTGCTAACCTTAATGGTGTTTGTTTCATAATTTGCAAGTAACAATCCTTTCAAGGTCTATTTTCTGTTAATATTTTATAATTATAGATCATAGGCTATGAAATGTTTAATATAATCTTTATTTCTTTTGGGTGTTTGTTTCATAATTTGAAACAATCCTTTCAAGGTCTATTTTCTGTTAATATTTTATAATTATAGATCATAGGCTATGAAATGTTTAATATAATCTTTACTTCTTTTGGATACAGTTAGAGCAGGTTCTCATCAAGCTTCCTGCTTAATGGGGCTATATTCTTCAAACATGCAACAAGTTATCAAATTAATGCAAAGAAAAAGAAAGAGAACCTTCTCTAGAAAACAAGAGCAAGAAGTGTTTCAGAGCTTAATTCTACATTGTAGCCCGCCAATCGAATAGAGTGGCTATGAGTTTTCTCCACTGCTTAGGAGGTTAGGCTTACACTTGGCTGGAAAATAAACAATCTTTTAGGTTTCTAATTTCTATGCATTGTTTCTCCTCCCTCCAAACAACTGCTTACACATTCTAGAAACCAAACCATGAGACTGAATTGACTTCCAGAGATCCATAAATCTCTAAGCAGATTAGGCTAGGAAATGTTAGAAGCTACCCTCTATTGAGTGCCCTAATGTGATCCTAATCTTTGTTGTTAAAGGGAACAAATCCATTCACATTCAATGAAATTGATGCTATGATTTGTGATAATAAATATAACAAGAAAATGAAGTTTGAAAAACATTAATACATAAAATATTTTATAAAGCACCATGATTTTGGATATTTTTGGTCAAATAACATATTTTGATTTAAAATTTCTATAAAAAGGAGGTAGGAAGTGTTAGTACCATATTTGTTCTCGCCACTGATATGAAAGTTCACAAAGTTTGCAAGATCAAAGCCAAATGAGCCAATGATAGAGGACAAGCTTCCGGAGCCTTTGAACTAAAATTGTCAAATTATTTTGTGGTAGATTGAAGAAAACAACAGAAAATTCATGTTTGTTTGTGCCTAAGGCAAGATCTAAGTGCTTGGGTGCTTATTGGGGGTCAAAAGAGTGCCTATCACGCCCCCAAAGTGCCTAATTTTTATTGTCCAAGGAGCTTACCACAAAACCAAATCCTAAGAACCAAGCACTAGTCATATGTGGGACCTACAAGCGAGCCACATTGTTTGAAGATCAACGATCCCGATTTGATCAGACATGAGATCTGCGGTCTAGATCTACATCTGATATCAGAGACCCATTTAAACTTATGTTATAGCCTTAAGACATCTAATACCTGATAGTCGGTCCACCGAGCTGCCAGACTTCAACCAAAGCACTTCTCCATATTTTTTTTGGTTCGGTGCCGCACCAACATTCTACGTGGCCCATTCATCATTTCCATATCAGCATGTGAGGGACCTACAGGAGAAGCATATCAACAGTCTAGATCTGATCGGGCACGGGGTCGATGGTCCAAATTAAAAATTGAAGGGTCTCTCATCTTCTTCAAGTTTTATCACTTATCGGTTTCTTGGTTGATCAACGGTCAAGATTTGATCGGGTTGAGGAGTAACGTGTTGAATTTTCGATATGAGAAAATATTGTATGTGAATGAATATATTATTACAACGATGAGTATTCTATATATAAGAACATATGGTGACCATCCATGAAGAGATGCGTCCCTTGGGTAATAAATATATTTATACTTTATATTATAAATATATTATTACATTAATAATATTATAATTAATTATATTGTTTAATAATTAATAATCATATTATTAATTATCAATCTAGTAGAATGTCTTTCCGATGCTTTCCAAACATCAACACTCCCTCTCAGTGAGGGAGACATTCTACATTATGCCAAGATTACCTCTGAAAATTACCTTTGAATATTACATGTGGGTAACTCTCAAATAGCTCCAACATGTTACCACGACATCCATTACCTCGCAATGCATCTGTACCTCATCATGTGCACCCTTGTGACTTCACAGGCAATGCATCCAAGGCTCATGGGTAGTTCTCAAATAACTACAACATGTCCCCAAGACATTCGCTACCCTGCAATGCATCAATACCTGATCATGTGCACCCTTGGTCTCAGTGCCAACCCTTTTTCATGCTGGATGAGATCCACCTGTTTCAGTGCCAGACCTTTTTCATGCTAGATGAGATCCACCTATCTTGGCGCCAGCCCTTTATCATGCTAGATGAGATCACTCGGTGCCAGCCCTTTTTCATGTTGAATGAGTTCCACCTGTCTTAGTGCCAGCCCTTTTTCATGTTGGATGAGAACACTCAGTGCCATCCCTTTTTCATGTTGGATGAGTTCTACCTGTCTTAGTACCATCCCTTTTTCATGTTGGATGAGAACACTCAGTGCTAGCCCTTTTTCATGCTAAATAAGAACACTCAGTGCCATCCCTTTTTCATGCTTGATGAGTTCCACTTGTCTCAGTGCCAGCCTTTTTTCATGCTGGATGAGTTCCACATGTCTCAGTGCCAGCCCTTTTTCTTGTTGGATGAGGAACACTTAGTGCCAACCCTTTTTCATGTTGGATGAGTTCCACCTGTCTCGGTGCCATCCATTTTTCATGCTAGATGAGAACACTCAGTGCCAGCCCTTTTTCATGTTGGATGAGTTCCACATGTCTCAGTGCCAGCCCTTTTTCATACTAGATGAGAACACTCCCTCTGAAGAGGGACCACGCCAATCTTGTCCATGAAGTACTCAAACTTCATCATCGACAACGACTTGGTAAACACGTCTGCAACTTGATCCTATGCAGTCACAAAATTGGAGCCTCGTTGCTCCCTTCTGCACTATATCCCTGATATAGTAATATCTGATCTCAATATGCTTCAACCTATCATAGACCACGGGGTTCTCTGACGACTTCATGTAACTCTGGTTGTCACACCAAATGCAAGTTGCCTCCATTCTGAGACCAAATAACCTAGACAAAAGTTTTCGAAGCCACACTACCATTGCACATGCTGCCAAATACTCAGCTTCAGCTGTACTGAGCGCCACACATGATTGCTTCTTGCATTCGGTGGAGGCTCTTACTCCTTACTATAGTACCCATCTCCCTCCAGAATTGACTGTCCAACTCCCTCTCGAGCACTGAATATCAACTGAATCTTCAACCTGCTAACTTCAACACTTGTCCTCCAGAACAAGTCTCATCATCCTCTTCTTGTAGGTATTACCTACAAGTCAAATTCAGTGCAATAGTATGCAATTTTCGAAGTCACACTACTTCATGACTTGTTGCACATGCTTCCACATACTCAGCTTCAACCATACTGAGTGCCACACATGACTACTTCCTGCATATGGCGGAGCCTCCTTCTCCTTACTATAGTACCCAGATCCCTCTAGAACTGACTGTCTGGTTCCCTCTTGAGCACTGAATATCAACTGGATCTTCGACCTGCTGACTTCATCACTTGTCCTCCAGAACAAGTCTTGTCATCCTCTTCTTGTAGGTCTTACCTACAAGTCAAAATTCAGTCCAATAGTCAGCAATTTCCGAAGCCACATTGCTTCCCGAATTGCTGCAAATGCTGCCACATACTCTGCCTCAGCTGTATTGAGTGCTACACACAACTACTTCTTTCTACTCCATGAAACCATACTGGAGTCTAGACTAAAGAAATATGTCAAAGTACTCTTCCAGTCAAGAATCCTATCGGTCCAATATGAATCTGAATATCCATATAACCCGAACTCATGGTCTATCACATACCTGAGATGATAATCCAATGTACCCTTAAGGTACCTCATCACATGTTTTGTTGCGACCAAATGAACCTAGGTTGCTCCATATATTGACTCAGGGTGTTCACAACAAAACATATATCTGGTCTTGTGTTCGTCAAGTTCATCAACGAACCCACCATCTTCCTGTATAAAGTAACATCCACAATCTCTAAATTTGTATCCTACAACAACTTCAGATTTGATACCATAGGTGTAGCCATTGCCTTGCAATCCAACATCCCAAACCTCTTCAAGATTTCTACTGTATGCTTCCCTTGATTTAGAAATATCTCATCCTTTCTCTGCCATACATCGGGAGCCAAAAAGTCATGCATCGTACTGAAATATTTCATCTCAAACTCAACAACCAATTTTTCTCTTACACTCTGAGATGAGCTTTTTCACACCTATTTAGAAATGGGTCATACATATACAACAGTAGTATTACCAGACCATAATCCACAAGCTTAAAGTAAAGGTTAGGATCTGTACTATTGTTTGCAAATCCTAATCTCATATAAATCCATATAAATCCTACTTTAATCCATATAAATCCTTCTTCAATCTGCACACTGAGTATCCTTCAGTTGCCATGTACTCAATGGAGTGTTCTGTGAATACAAGGACCATTCTTCCTAATCAAGTTTTCATTTGTTCCACAAGAAGAATTTCAGTCCTTCCGGATGTTGAAGGCCACACACTTTGATTCTTATGTCCTTAGAAGACTATGCCAGGGCCATTTTCCATTGGTCAAATTACCATGACTAATCCCAAGAGAATGTCATCCTGATGCTGAAACATTGACACTTAAGAATAACTTCTGAAATTACATAAAATATCAACACTCCCTCTTAATGAGGAAGGTATTATATCCGGCACAGACTCTAACACTTTTGCCATCCACATGAGCTCATGACCATTGACTATCGGACACACGAATCTATACATCATAGGAAATCCATAATGACTTCACAACATGCATCCAGGGTTGGTGGGTAGCTCTCTAATAGCTAAAACATGTCATCATGAGACTATCCAGTTTCCTGTAGAAAACATTTGAAGCCATCACTCCCTCTAAGGCTATATAGTCTTCGGATTCATCTACTCCCTCTGCATGTCCCGACCTCCTCTTCTTCTTCATTACATGGATGTGCACAAATCTATGTATGGATAGTCTTGCTACATGTTGTTTCCTGCAACTATCATTATGGATCCTTCTCAGAGCTATTACCTGTGACGTGCCCGGAACAAGAAACAAGAATAATAGAAAATCATCTCCTAGAGTAGATCAATTTATCTTGTGCACAACTATATATAGTGACCCTTGAAATGATACGTCTTCTACTAACACACATCCATCATATACTCGATGACATACAACTAACCATGTTGATTTTCTATTGTTAAATTAGACAAGCACAATTTTCTGCAAGTGGTAATTACTTCCAACGATATTACTTTAGTAAACTCTAGAACATCACTAAGTAAGTACACTTAGAAAATTTCAACTACTTCAAAACTTTGGCCTCTTCCTTAGATCACTTCCCACGTGTGAGAGAGAAAAATATGTGTGTCTATTGTTGTGTGTTTTTATAGTAATATTAAATTGATCCAAAAGGACACGTCTCCTTGAAAATTAAATTTGTTAAATTCTTGCTCCATAATTCATGTGATTCTTTTCATAAATATAGGTAGAAGTAAATATGTAGTACATTCCTCATATTTAGGTAATTAGACGTTTTTACTAGAAATTACTGCCCACCATAATTTATGGAATTCTTTCTATAATTTAGGTAGGAGTAAAAAGTAAATGTGTTGTACATAGAGATTGCAACAACCCCATAAATTTAACACTCGCAAGACTTTAATCTACTCTCATTTTCTAGGGCCCTCTTGTGAGGGAGTCAAGCCCAATCCTGCTTTGATACCATGTTGAATTTTCAATATGAGAAGATATTATATGTGAATGAATATATTATTACAATGATGAGTGTTCTATATATAAAGAACATATGGTGACCATGGTCACCATCCATGAAGAGATGTGTCCCTTGGGTAATAAATATATTTATACTTTATATTATATTATACATATAATATAAATATACTTTATATTTATATTTTATACTTTATATTATAAATATATTATTACATTAATAATATTTCTTAATAATTAATAATCATATTATTAATTATCAATCTAGTAAAATGTCTTTCCGATGCTGCCCAAACATCAGCACAACGATCCAGATTTGATCTTAGCCCCGAAGTCCACCAGGCTCACCGGGCCACTAGGATGTTTAAGCCCATGAGTGAGTCAAGCACAAATCCCCGATCATTGGTCCATCGGGCTCACTGAACCACCGAGCCATCGGGAGTTAACCTCAGCCGAAGCACTTCTCCATATTTGTTTATGGTCCAGTGCCACATCAATATTCTACGTGGGGCCAATTCAACATTCCACCAAGGATACTCTGAAGTACCAAGACGGTGCCACGTTAGCATATGTGGGACCATTTAGGTGAGATAGATCAATAATACAGATTTGATTGGGTGCGAGATCTACGGTCTAGATCTAATCTTGTTGACAAGTCCAAGCAAGGCATATTGTTTGAGGATCAATGGTCCAGATTTGACTGGGGTCAAATCAACAGTCCAGATTTTAATCTCACCAACCGGTCAAATGGGCTACTGGGATGTTTAAGCCCACGAGTGAGGAAAGAGCAAGCATCCTATCATCAATCCACCGGGGCACTGAGCTACCAGGATATTTAAGCCCGCAAGCAAGTCAATCACAAGTCCTTGATTGTCGATCCACCAGACCACCTAGAGTTAACCTCAACTGAAGAACTTCTCCATATTTGTTTTTGGTCTAGTGCCATGTCAATATTCCACATGTAGCCCACTCAACTATCCACCAGGGATACTTGAAAAGGCCAGTGACAATGTGGCATGCCAACAGAGCACCCATCAGAGTGAATCAAAATCTTCCACCTGGACAAAGAGGGCCCACCATAGATACAAAATAACACATCAAGCCCAACGACACAGGGTCTTCTCCCCTGACACATAAATGCCAACATGGATCAGTATCAAGCCACCATGTGTTCGTGGGACCAGGTTGATGCCAACAATGATGTTGTTATAACTTAAATAGATTTTGATTTGATCGAGGCAGATTAACGACTCACATTTGATCAGGCTCTAGATCAACGTTCCAGATTTGGTTTTAGACCCCGAAATACACCAGACCAGCTGACTACCAGGATATTTAAGCCCGCGAGTGAGTCACAACAAAAATCTATAATCACCAGGCCATCGCGATCACTAGACCACCAGACACCGGGTCAATCGTCCATTGGTTTATTTTCAATCAAAGTTAAAGTCGGACCGATGAATTGGGCCCCACGTCTAAAAGGTAATTCTTCGCACAGAGTTCCGTAGCCCTCCCATTCACATTAAAATTACATGGGAGTGCCTTTGAAATATAAAGCCATCCAAATCAAACCTCACAATGAATGTGGGATTGACTCTGATTGGGCATGGATCAACTATCGATATTCCTTATCGAGTTTGATCCGAAGGTTGTTGATTTTCACGGCTTCTCCATATTTAATTTTGGGTATCCAGCAAACAGAGGAAATGATTGAAGGAACTCTTTAGGGGTAGGGTGTGATGGATATGTTGGATGGAAATGTCGAGATGCTCCATGAATTTTTTCATGTAACAGTAATTCGATAGGTTAAAGTAAATCATTTTTACTAAGGAGAAACCATTCAAGAAACAAGAAGTAATAAATGGTTTTAGAAGTAGATTTGGAGGATGAGCGTGAAGAATAAAATGAAGGCGCTCATTGTTAAGGTTGACACTTTGGGGAATTTAAGAGGATCCTATACATGAAGTTGTTGGATCAGAAACCTTAAGCAAAGATAGATGGTGAAAACAACATGCACCTAGAGATTCATCCCCTCCGTTATGTTTCAGTCTGTAACTCCCCTTCTTATTGTGTTTGTGTTCTTGTAAAGCATCCTCTCCCAATTTTGGTTATCTTGTATCAGATATGATTTGTAAACAATCTTAGATAGTAGATTATACACCATGTTCAGTGTTACTATGCGATGTTTAATCATGGCATAGAAGTGATTTCCTCTGAATGAATGACCATTTCTTGTCATTTCTTTATGCATTTAAATGATATGTAGAAGGTACCTCCATGTATTTGAATGTATGAGGATATTAACTGTTTGAAGCATGTTTTCACCGATTTGTATGCATTTGTTAGAACTATTGAATTCTTAATTTCTCAGCACATTTTTCTTTTTCATAAGCTACAAGATTCATTCTCAACAGTGCCCTGTATGTTTATCTTGTTTTTATTCTAATTCACCATTTCATTCTCCTTTAAATCTTGATTTTATGAAACACTCATGGACATATGTTTCTTGGAGTTGAGATTTTTTATCATATTAGCTAAGAATGTTTGAGGTTCGAGAGATTTAAGAAAGAGAGAGAACAAAACTTATCAAATATTGCATAATTTACTTTACTACATATATGGATTTAATACTCATCCTGAGTTTTAGCCCCTGGGGTGCCTCGACATCATTCCAATGACATCCTGGAACATCTCAAGGGATAACATCCGAAATGGCGTCGTTTTTGTGGATCGCACCCATGTCACCCGCATGACAGGCAAAAATACTCACCACTATACTAGAACGACTTGTGCTTGAATCTCTCACGGGATTAAATGTCCCGATAGCCTGGTGGATCGGCGATCGGATGCTTGTGCTTGACTCACTTAGAAGCTTAAACATCCTGGTAACCCAGTTGGCCGATGGGTGAGATTAAAATCTATAAGAATCAATTTTGACCATGTTCATTACACCAAGAATAGCCAGTGTTCTAACATAACATTATGTTATGTTAAGTGATAATAAAAAAATTAAATAACTAATAAATAACTATATACTTATGTGACAACATCTAAAAAATTAAATTAAAATAGACCATCTTAAAGGGAGATCTATCAAGATCGATCAAATTTAAACCTTAAGAAATTTGATCCCTCTTGATGCTTGATAAGTCTGGGTTTAAGATGGATTTAAGATGGTCATATTTTACTCAAGAATGTACATGCATATGTACATAGATAACCTCCACGATGTTTAAAATTTAAATATTGTAATTGATACGAGACTACATTACCATATCCTTCCCCGCTCCTCCTAGATAATTGGATCCAAATTCTTCTTGCATACATATCTGGAAAGGATGAAGCATGGATCTATATGAGATTCGTATAGGATCTGTTCTAGATATGCCTGGGGTGTATTCTAATCTCTTCTGAAAAGAACACAAAAATATTAAATAAATCAATGTTTACAACAATTTAACAACTAAAGGAATGAATATACCAATAGCCTTTATTCGTGTCAAATAAGTCACCCATAAAATAGGTATCCTTTTGTGTGAGAATTTTTATCATGTACACACACATCAATAAATAGTCTTATGTTTGAAGAAATCTGTCAAAACTATTTTTGGTTCTTTCTTCTCAGGAACCATTTAATGTGGCAATAGTAAGATAGTAGGCAAGCTCCATTGTCTATCATCTTGGCCCTTTTTTTTGGTATCCATTTTACAACTTTACAAATAATTATATTCAAAATCTCATAAAACTACATGAAGGTTCGTGCATGGACATCCAGTTTTGCAGATGATGTAGGAATATTTTGACAACTAGTTTTGCTTCTCCATGGAATATGATTCTGATTTAATACCATAATTTTATTACATACGTTGTGCCCAACCGCATTTTATTAAAACATTTTTAAATTGGGTATCTGTATCCAATGCCATATATGTATTAGTATCATATTAACTTAGCTATGAAGATTATGATCTAATCGAGTAAACTCAAAAGGAATACAAACCATGCTAGGAAAGTAAGTAGATTACAATTCAGAAAATTATGTATTTCCATGATTTGTTATAGCATGTTATGAATAGTTTTTAAGTTTTGTTAGTTTGTTGTCCATTTTGTAGCTTTATTTCATATGATCAAATCTTTGACCTGAATTTATCTTTCAACATGACTGAAAGTTTTAAAGTTATTTTGAAAGGGATTCACTAATTTTTTATCACCATTGGCCTTTGACAAACATGGGTCACGCAACAAACCAAAATGTAGGTTGATGGTAACTCATGATGACTACAACATAATGTCAAAGCTACCAAACATGAAAACATCTATTGTAACAGTTTTGTGTAGTCCCGTGGACTAGGTGTTTAGCACTTATGAGTTTTCTGTGGAGGTTGTATCTAGGTTTTTGATTCATCCAAACTTAACATCTTGTGTTTGAGAGGACAAGGAAACACAAAGTCTCCAAGAGTCAACACCCTTGACATTTGGCCATGGAATTATGTGTTAAGGAAAATAAGCTAATTAAATCTTTAACTAAATTGTTTATGGTTACAGGGAGTTGCTAAACCTCTGTCACTTATTTGTAACTATATTATGTAACTATATGTTCGTATTAATATAAAATACATATGAATGTGTTATGTGTGTTGGACTATCAATTATACGTATACTTTTACATGGTATCAGAGCAGGTCTGGGCCTGACTCCCTCACGTGAGGGCCCATGAGCCTGGAGATATGAAAGTTTGAGAAGAAATCAAGGAGAACCCTCGCCATTTGAGTTTGAGGGAGCCCAAGGAGAAAGAGCCCGATTCACAGAGCATAGATATGCGGTTTTTGTATGACGTTATGAAGTCATGCTGCTGAAGGCGGAAGCAAGATTTTGTATCTTGCAAGAAGACAAGCGCTCGGTCGAAGGATCATTCGAAGGGATTGTAGACAGGAAAGGATCGCATGAAGCAAGAGACAATTGAGCGTTGGTGTGTGCATGTACTAGTATGGAGTAGTCAACAAGAATAATCACTCCAATGGTAGTGGATATAAAGCAAGAAAGGATCCCCAAACCTTAGTCACTGCGCATAAAGAAAATTCTAGTAAAAATTTTCGAGTAAAGAAATTTCTGGTAAAAGTTTTCCCTAAAGAAATTTCCTTAGGGAATTAAAAGATTTATGTGGTATTTTTATCAATTGGAAAAACTATTGAATTAATTGATACATAGTTTGAGTAGCAAAGACGCACTTAGTATTTTGCAT
>JASDQU010202464.1:22199-36064 GCA_032191745.1 Picea mariana | reverse complement strand
CAACTTCAGCCGTTTTACTATAAGATATGTATTATACCTATGAGCAGGTTATATTGTAATTCATACAGGGTATAGTATAACTACGAGCAGGTTATATTGTAATTTATTTAAAGTTTGTATTATTTTCATGTACACGATGTTCATACTCTTTCAGTAAATGTAGGACGCTATCTTCTCAAATTGGAAAGTGTGCTTAAATTTAAAAAAAAAAAAATTGTTTAAATTTTTTTAAATTTAATTAATTTCTAAATAATTTTGTTTTTTTTTAATTTTTAAAATTAATTTTGTTTTTTATATTTTTGAATTTAAATGTTTTTTTCAATAATTTTCTTATTCATGTTTTTATATTAATTTGTTTTTCAAAAATACTATTATTTATATTATAATTTTTAATGTTAAATTTTATAATGACTTTATTATTTATGTTATAATTTTTTTTATAAAATATGTTAATTTTATAATGATTTTGTTCGTTTTAAATGTTAAATTTAATATCTAAATTAAATTGTATATTAAACATCCATATGTTCATTTCCAATTTTTACAGATTTAGTTATACTTTTTATATTTTTAATATTTTAAAAATATTATGTATATTATAATTTTTTTTTATGAAGTATATTAAATTTTATGATGATTTTGTTAATTCAAATGTTAAGTTTAATATTTAAACTGAATCATGTTTTAGATATTTATATTTTTGGAAATTTCATTTACAATTATGATTAGTCATAACTTTGTATTTTCGTAATCTTAAAAATATTATCTATATTACAATTTTTCATGAAACATGATAAATTTCATAATGATTTTGTTAATTTTAAATAGTAAATTTAATATTTAAATTGAATTATACACTAAGCATCCAACTTAAATATTGTTTAAAAAACACAACTGTAATTATAACAGATTTAATGTGTGGTCCGCGTCATTTCACTTTATAAAGAAATCTTAAAAATATTATGTATATTACAGTTTTTCATGAAATATGATAAATTTTATAATGATTTTGTTAATTTTAAATGTTAAGTTTAATATTTAAATTGAATAATATACTAAACATCCAACCTCAATATTGTTGAAAAAAATCAATTATAATAACCCCAATATTGTGAAAAAAACTCAATTATAATTATAATAATTATAATAAACCTCATGTGCTTTTATATGTGTTTACTTGCATAATGGCCTCTTGATTTCGGCCTTAGCATTTATGTTGATGAATTATACATGTGCTGGAGCAATAAATAAGAAGATATAATCATCGAACATACCTCAGCCATACGCAATATGATAGACAAGCCAAAACATCTCTCAACCATACACAATATGATAGACAAGCCAAAACATCTCAAATCTTCTTTTATTCCTGAAATAGAAGAACTTGCTACAATGAAGATTCGATCTGGAACACTCAACAACCAGCTAAGAAGATAGACAATAGAAGCTGCTACAAAAAGCTCTCGATAATACGAAATAAGACTCCAAAGGTTGGATAAGAGATGAATATCAATGCCAAGGTAGATATGGGTTGTATGAAGTGCCAAACCCCCACTAGAAGATGCCACGTCCAACTGGAACCCTAAATAGCCTCAATAATTTGGCCCTGCTGTCAAAGATGCCCAATCAGCTCAAGAATTATGACAAACAGTAGATCGGGTGATGGGAAGAACAAACCAGGTGCCTGAATCTCCAAGATCCCTCTCAAATCCTATGGATCTGTACCTCCTCCAAGGAATGGTGTGCCCCCATGGATGCCTGAAACCCTAAATAAATCGACCTCCCTCCTAGGGACCTCCAATTGCTCCACAAACTGGCTAGAATGATAGATCGGGACACTGCAATGAAAACCCAAGTTCTCAAATCATCAAAGGACATGCTAGACCCTTGGATCTAGCCACCCTCCAAGAAATGGTGCGCTCTCGTCTTGCGAAATTGTCCCACTCTCAATACAAATAAAAACCTCCACTTAAATGCCTCTGAAAACAACCACGAATGGTTCTAAGACACCTACAAGGAAAACCCAATACATGGAATTCCCAAAATCACTTCTCCTTAGCTAGGACAAGTCCTCCCTCAATGAATGGGGCATCCCTCTTGCTGAAATCCCTAACTAGTGCACCCTCTCTCTCTCTCTCTCTCTCTCTCTCTTCCCCTACAACTGATATGGAATCATCCTGCAACTGAGTAGATCTGGAACTAGAATGGTGTGGGAGAGTATTGCATCTTCGAGACCAAGATTGGGACAAAATAGGTGCAATATTTTACCACTGAATCATCCTCTAGGGTTTGTTAAGTCAAAACACTCAAAGCCCTCAATGCTGAGCTCACTAACTAGAACCCTGATATCAAAATATGATCATACATGAATGATTGAGTAGACGCCCTTGCCTTTCCTTTATACCTTTTGGATCACCTTGTCCCTCCAAAGTGAATTTCATTTTATTAATATTTAATTAATCAATTAAATCACTTTAATTAATTAATTAACCTTTTTACCTATGAAAAACACCTTATCTCTCCTTATGGCTTCCCTTGCCACTGAAATTCACTTCTCATTATCCGAGCCTATAGTGTTGCTCCTCCTGACTCCAATGAGCTATTACACCGAGAGGTTCCTCCAAGTAATGTGTCCAAAATGACATCTTCAGTGAATTTAATTAACTTATAGCCTAAAATAGTCAAAACCATGGAAATCGTGGGAATGCATCGGAACCAAAGCCAAACTGTGGGGAATGTCTCATAGTGATGAAATATAATGAGTAATGCGAGCTGGACCCCACAATGCCTCTCAATAAACCCATGTACTCGCTATAACATCCTTCTGGCTATCGTAGTCATCATAAACCTCTACACTGTGATGATGTCCCAAAGTGGGGACATTACATTGGAGGAGGAAGAAGCGTGCATCATTTTGTAGAGTTGGTGAAGAAAAATGAAAGGAGAGTTGATCCATGTCCTTCTTTGTATTGGCTACATTGGGAGGAAGAACCCTGAATCGTTTCGTGGAGTCGGTGAAGCTAACTTAGAGAAGAGTTGAGAATTTAGGGTTTGGAGGATTGATTTTGATTTTGAGGTGGGTTCACACTTTTGCTTTATTGTGGAGTGTTTTGATTTTTATTTTCTTTGTCTTTTTTTGTAGCATGGCCATGCTTTTCCTTCTGTCAGATTTTATTGTTTATTTCTTTTCTTTTTGGGGTCAAGGGGAAGGGTAATCTTTGGAGAAGGAGTCTCTTGCTATATGAGCAGCCGAGGAGGTATGTACGGATTGGTGGCCGAGGTGGGGGGGGAATCTTTGTTTTTAATTTAAATTTGTTCCCATGATTTCTTGTTTTGTTTTGATAATAATATGGGTTGATCTGTTTGTTCAGGATATAGATAGGTGGAGGAGGAGGAGGAGGAGGAGGATAATATTTCTACTCTAATATGGACATGGATTGACGAAGAATGTGATGGATTTAAGTAATTTTTTCGACTCTGGTAATTGACAGTTTTGTTGGTTCCAATAGGCTACAAGTATGCCTCATCTTTTCCTCTTTCCCTTTTCGTTGTCTTGTTACAGAGTAATATAGTCATCTTCTCCTTTTCCTTTTCATTGTGTTATTAGATAACACTTGAATCTTTACCATTTTCGTTTGTGAAAGTTGAATCACCATGCAACTCATGCAGAATAAAGAGAGAATTTGCATGTAAATGGCATGATCAATTGATATTATGCAAGCTCAAACACAGCCCTAGCTAATTGGATAGCACTAGGAGTATTAAGCTTGAATGAACAAGAGAACTTAGTGGCATAATTAGTGGTGTGGAAGATGTTTTCCCATCCTATACTATATTGATTATTTGGTGTTATGAAATATTTTTGAAGCTTTTAATTTTAAATTAATCTTATTTTTGAAATCAAAAACAATTTGTGAAATTAAAATTAATTATCTATTGAAAAAAAAAAATTATTTCAAAAATTATTTTATTTTTTTAATTCCATTTAATACACATTATATAAAACATTACAAAATAATAAAAAAATCATAAAAAATAATGTATGTAAAACAGTAGAAAATATCTTAAATGCTTTGTGAACAAGACAAAAGTAATTTGAAATAAAAAGTTACAATATCATCTACATTATTCCAGTGTGTAACATGGACACATCTACCAAAAAAAAATTGTTTGACGCCAACTAGATATGTTTATGACCGTTACGTTTGACGCCAACTAGATATACGCTGTCGATGCCAACTAGATATGTTTATGACAGTTACCACAAACAATTCCCGTCTCAGAAAAAGACAAAAGTAATTTGAAATAAAAAGTTACAATATAATCTACATTATTCCAGCGCGTAACATGGACGCATTTACCCAAAAAAAAAAATTGTTTGACGCCAACTTGATATGTTTATGACCGTTACATTTGACGCCAACTAGATATGTTTATGACCGTTACCACAAACAGCTCCCGTCTCAGAAAAGCATGATCCAAAAAAAGCAACCATGAGATTTGGAAGATAAAAGCATGATCCAAAAAAGCAACCATGGGATTTGGAAGAACCCTGATCTATAATCCAACCCGGTACATCCAGTCTCAAAAAAAAACCATGATCCAAACTGCTCCATCTCGTCTCAAAAAAGCATGATCACAAAATGTAGGGCAAAAAAAGCGACGATGGGATTTGGAAGAAACTTGGTCAAAACTTGATCAAATGTTTGCTGGTAAATCTCCGTACCGCTCCATCCCATCTCAGAAAAGCATGGTCAGAAAAAGCATGGGGTTTGGAAGAAACTTGGTTTCTGATGGTTTTTTTCTAATATTTGTAGATCTTATAACCTTTACAATCCAACGGCTTACCGACACTTTGAATTCCTATATAAACCCATATTCCCTTACCCATATGCACTGTCGGCTTCTCATGTTGCTGTTAGGCGTTTTCATTTCTTCGGTGTGTTTTGGTTGATCTGTATTTATTTAGGGAAGGATTTTATTGGCGATTCTTTTCATTAATTTTATGGTTTTATTTATTTGTTTATGATGGATTATTGTTATTGTTTTTTCTGTCTTTAAATGGTTGTTTAGTTTAATCTTCTTTATGATTGAATATTATAACTTTAAATCTTAATATATTTTGCTTTCCAGCACTGAAAAAATGATCAGCGCTTTCACTTGGGATTCAATCTGGTTTGTTTCAGGTATTTCGACCTTGTTTTGACTGATTTCTCTTTCCTAAGCTTTAGTCTGCTCATCCTGGTTCTTACACTCTCCTCCATGTCTTCCTATTGGTTTCTCAAAGCTTCTCGTATTTTGGCTTCTGGTAACTTCTCCAAAATAGCATAAAGTATTTTGGTAACTTTTCCAAAATAGTATAAGTATTTTGGCCATATCTCCAAAATAATATAATTATGATTTTTTTTCTTTCTCTCCTAAAACTGCAAAAAATCATTTAGTATATTTAATCATTTATTATAGCTAAAGAGATAATTTATTATACCTAATACCTGGCAGAGAGGTTTCACTACAAAAGATCATTTATTATACCTAATCATTTATTATAGCTAAAACAACTTCAGCCGTTTTACTGTATAACATATTTATTATACCTACGAGCATGTTATATTGTAATTTATAGCAGGGCATGTTATACTGTATTATTTTCAATTTGTTCTCTACTCTTCATGTACACGTTGTTCATACTCTTCATGTACGAGTTGTTTCAAGTTCGAAAGTGTGTTTAAATTTTTTATGCTTATTGGTTTCTCGAAGCCTCTCCCATTCTGAATGTTAATAGCATAAAGTATTTTGTTTTTTCGTAATTTTTCCAAAATAATACGATCATGATTTTTTTCTTCTCTCTTAAAACTGCAAAATATCATTTAGTATACCTAATCATTTATTATACTTAAAAAGATAATTTATTATACCTAATACCTGCAAGAGAAGTTTTACTGTATAAGATATGTATTATACCTACGAGTAGGTTATATTGTAATTCATAGCAGGGTATATTATAACTACGAGCAGGTTATATTGTAATTTATTTAAAGCTTGTATTATTTTCATGTACACGCTGTTCATACTCTTTCAGTAAATGTAGGACGCTATCTTCTTAAATTCGAAAGTGTGCTTAAATTTAAAAAAAAAAAATGTTTATTTTTTTTAGATTTAATTAATTTTTAAATAATTTAGTTTTTAAAAATTTTTAAAATTAATTTTGTTTTTTATATTTTTGAATTTAAATATTTTTTTTGAGTAATTTTGTTATTCATGTTTTTATATTAATTTGTTTTTCAAAAATAATATTATTTATATTATAATTTTTTATATTAAATTTTATAATAATTTTATTATTTATGTTATAATTTTTTTTATAAAATATGTTAAATTTTATAATGATTTTATTCATTTTAAATGTTAAATTTAATATCTAAATTAAATTATATATTAAACATCCATATGTTAAATTTCCAATTTTTACAGTTATACTTTTTATATTTTTAATATTTTAAAAATATAATGTATATTAAATTTTTTTTTATGAATTATATTAAATTTTATGATGATTTTGTTAATTCAAATGTTAAGTTTAATATTTAAACTGAATCATGTCTTAGATATTTATATTTTTGGAAATCTCATTTACAATTATTATTAGTCATAACTTTGTATTTCTGCAATCTTAAAAATATTATCTATATTACAATTTTTCATGAAACATGATAAATTTCATAATGATTTTGTTAATTTTAAATGGTAAATTTAATATTTAAATTGAATTATACACTAAACATCCAACTTAAATATTGTTGAAAAAACACAGCTATAATTATAACAGATTTAATGTACGGTCTATGTCATTTCACTTTATAAAGAAATCTTAAAAATATTATCTATATTATAGTTTTTCATAAAACATGATAAATTTTATAATGATTTTGTTAATTTTAAATGTTAAATTTAATATTTAAATTGAATTATATACTAAACATCCAACCTAAATATTGTTGAAAAGATCCAATTATAGTAACCCCAATATTGTTAAAAAAAACTCAATTATAATTATAATAAACCTCAAGATTAATAAAAAAAACTCAATTATAATAACATCAATATTATTGAAAAAACTCAATTATAATTATAAGAGATTTAGTTTTTTTTTAAATAAAAGTTCACACTATGAACATCCTACAACTTTCTATTTACTTATAAAAAAAAAAAAAAAAAATTAATACTCCAAATTAAATTTATTTTAAATTATTTTATTTTCATGGATATATATTGATATTTTGATTTTCTCATTTATTTTGAAAGTGAACCTTTAAACTAATTTCTCATTTATATATTAATACATTTTATTAGTTTCAAATAGTTTATATATTAATAAATTTTATTTATTTCAAATATAATTATTTAAAGGTTAATTTTTATTTTAAAATTTGATAATCATATTAAATGATAAATTAATAGTTTTAATGACTAAAATAAAAATATATACTTAAAAAATTACATCTAAAAAACAATATTATCAAATAAAAAATTATCATAAATTATACTAAAATGTTTCAAAAATCAAAATCTATCTAAAATGTTTCATAAATCAAAATCTCTCTAAATTTTATGGTATTTGAATTCAGAGTAAATGATAAATTGTAATATTTGTAAGAATGCAACCCAAATTCTTTACACGGTTAATTCTTTTCTGCACAAATTCAAAAGCATCTATTGTTTTACTACAYCCTCAYTATYTTTATTTTTTCTACTTTCTCCTACATTTCACTAATAAGAAATCAAATTCAAAAGCATCCATTGTTTTACTACACCCTCACTATCTTTATTTTTTCTACTTTCTCCTACATTTCACTAATAAGAAATTTTGATTAAGGGATTTTTTTTATCATTACTTAATTGTAATATTGCAATGGTTGGTCTGGTCTAGTCTTGTCTAGGCTGTACACTGCTTTCCTACTTCTTGTTTGGTCTTGGTCTTAGTCTCGGTCTTGGTCTCTTTGCACCACCGTCTTCTTATTTCTATGGTCGGTCTTAGTGTTCATGTTCTTTTCTCTGCTATGGAGGCCATGTTTGATGTCCTCTGTGCTTTTCTTTCCTATGGAGGCTATGTTATACAACCCAGTATGCGTTTTAAAAGAGGGTACACAGACAAAGTTGTAACTGTAATTGGAAAATGAACCTATAAAGGAACACATTCACACAACCAAAGTTGTAAGAGCACATATTCACAAGATAAAATGAAACTGTAAGAAAGTACACAACCAAAGCTGTAAGAGCACACATTCCCAAAACTAGTAGGTTAACTTGGGAGCAATCTTTTCTTGAGTTCTATTATTGAGGCAAAAAAATGTATCTGAATTCTGCTAGATTTTCAGGTGTAGTCTAAGTTTTGCATGAATCAAAGTTCCATGCATTTCAGATCTATACCTCAAAGGTTTTGCCCAATTTTAAATCAACCTAGATGCTCAAAAAATTGATCAAAGTCTGGATTGGACGAAAATTTAAAAACTGACAATAAAAAAACATGCCTCAAAAAGAACTGAGGAAAGATTACTCCCAAGTTAACCCACTCCTTCACAAAATAAAATCATGTACTCTTTTTCCCATGTCTCTCCAAGTTTGCTTTATAAGTAAAGTTTGTCTTGTGCTCTAAGATTTACATGGGGGATTTTACAAATTACAAAAATAAAATTTTGGAAGTTCAATTACAAAAGTTTATGTAGGTTGGTTTCTTTAATTAATTTAATGCAAGGTTCTTGGAAACTAGTGCAAGCCTTTGGTTCACCTACCTAAGTACACCCAATTATAATTTTGGGTCAATTAATTTTGTGTGTCTCATGGTTGATGTTGGATGGTCCCGTCCCAAAAATTCCTGTGTAACAATCTGATGGTCATCAATAAAGGAGATAAATCGAGACACAATCCATATAGTATAACTTACATTGAGCATACATGCAAACACATCTAAAGCCATGAAAAAGAACATACATGCAAACACATCTAAAGACACAAAAAAGCATATAAAGCGTCTAATGGAGAATGCTTGAAGTGCTTCATAATGAAATCTTTTTGTTGATAGAGATGCCTACCTGCACCAAATGCTCCAATGTTGCCTTCTAAAATTTTCCACTCTTGACATTAACAGGGCATAGTAGAGATATATAGGTTAAAGGTTGATTAATCTCATCGAATTTCAAATTGCTCCATCGAATTTCAAGATTTTTGTTTTCCTTAAACTAAGAAGAATGATTTCTTGATGGAGTTGTTGATTGATCAACCACGGTACTATTAGGCCTAAAATTAACACTTTCATGTACGACCACTTCAATGGAAAAGTTTACAGAGAAGAATATAATGTTGCACTTGGGTGTGTTCTACTAAATGGTTTCAAAACCATGGTTGCTCACACCTTGATTTATGGTAATCCAACTTGAGATTTCATGGGTAGCCTATGAAAATCTTGTATAGAGGAGCACCATTCGCACTTGGGATTCAATGTTGTTCTCAACAATCTACTGCACGAGAAGCCCATTACAAAAAGGATAAAAAACGTCATCCAATGAAGAATCAAGGGAGAAGTATATGCCTTCATCTTTTGACCATATCTCCATGCCAATAGAATAGTATAGCAGTCCTAAGTCTATCATCTTGAATTTCTAAGATCAAGCATGAGATAAATAAATTCATAATATGAAAGCGCAACAACAACCTTATAAAGCACAACAAGAGCCGAATATTCACATAGAATAAGGCATGAACTAAGGGGAAAGGAATTAACCAAATCAACAACAATCATTACCTCACCTGGAGTGGGGAGCGCTCATTATCATGTTCACCCTACCTTTTGTTGTTGGACTTGCTATATAAGAAGGAGAGCACAGCTTTAATTACCACATAATGATCGAGAAGAGCTCACCTTGCACTTGATATAGTTGGAAATTCGTCTTCAATAATAATCACTTTTGATATATCACTCACTGTAGAGTGCAGCTTTCTGATACTAAACTTACAAGTAGGGACACACATGCCTCTTCCAAGGTTCTTGAGGAATCATAGAATGTAGATTGAGATGCCTTAACACATGTTGAATAAAAAGCTAAGAAGTGCTTGTCCACTAGCCAGGTTTTTTTTTGGACACATAGCAGTGTATCTAAACGACATAATTTGGCACAGTTTATTTGAATAATTAATCTCTCTATGAAAAGAAGAAAGATCAACTATAACATAAGAAACAAATTACATGAAGAGACATAATTTAGAAAAACGAAATCTTAGAATTTTCTTGCTTCTGGAAAATATTTCCATTAAAAAGACTCCGATTACATTATAAAATCAAAAGCCCCTCAAAATTCCAAAAAGGCCTTCAAATTCCTAACCCCCCATTTACATTCATTTGATGCTTCTTATATAGCATTTGAGAGTTAGTTTGTCTCCACGATCTTAGCCTCCAAATCTTCCTCAATCAATCTTTAAGGAATCAAATCTTCCATCTTCCAACCTACAAATCCAAACCATAAAATTAAAATATACTATTATAAAATCAAGTTAAATAAAGTCTAAATCTTTCCAAACCATAAAATGAAAATATAATCTTATAAAATCAAATTAAATAAATATAATCCTATAAAATCAAATTAGATAAAGTCAAAATCTAATAAACACACTAAAATCTAATTATAATAAAACCAAACTAAATAGTAATATTTAAATTATTAGTAATTAAAACAAACTAAACTAAAATAAACAAAATTAAAATTAAATACCAAAATATAATCATATTAACTAAAACTAAAATCATATTAACTAAAAATAAAAGAAAACTATTTTTATTTTTAATAAATTAAACTCTAAAATAGAAATTCAATCTAAATATTAAAACTAAACTAACAAAACTAACAATTGCAACATTAAAATAATAAAATTTGATTGAATCTTAAACTAACAAAATTAACAATTCCAACATTAAAATAATAAAATTTAATTGAACCTCAAACTCCTTGCATCATTTAAATAAATCTAATCAAAATAAAAATAATAAACTAAACATTAAGTTAAAACAAATTACCATAATAACACCACAATAATGAATCTAAATTAAACTAAGACTAAAATAATTAAAATCAAACAAAATTAGCTTACATTAAAATCAAAACATAAAATAACTAAACTCATATAAAACTAAAACAAAAAATCAAAGCATAAAATAACTAAACTCATATAAAATTAAAACAAAAGTAAAAACTAAATGAAAAAACTAAACTAAAAGAATTAATATTAAAAGTTAACTAACAAACAAAAACTAAGTAATAATAATAAAAAAAATGATTAATATTAAAAGTTAACTAACAAACAAAAACCAAGTAATAACAGTTAAAAGAATGACGTGAATTAGACTCCATGATTTCATGGAATAAACAAGTTTTGAATCTATGTGGCGCAATACTGTAAATTCGTGCCAGATATCACTGCCTATAACCTCGCAAGATCTGCTGCATGTGATCATATCGTATTGGATTTTACACATATATCTTATGTTCTTGTTTTGACTCGATTCACAGATATGTTTAACATTGATTCTCAATGAAATCTTTAGCTGGATATATGCCAAGTCATAGTCTTAGTTTTAACTGAGTTAAAGCCTTTGTGTAACCTGCGGGCCCACGAACACCAACACCATGAAAGCATCGTTGACACTGGAACCACAAAACTGCTCAGGCGCATGGAGTTCCTGGTAGTATATCTGCCAAGTAACAATTTTAACACTAAAACAGAGAAACTATTCAATGAAAAAGTAGGGCATCTGTCCTCTAGCACTGTCTATTTGGCATTTGCATGGAAAGTACGTGTAAATAGTTATGAGGGGCTCAGAAACAGTGCCGGTCTAGCCTGGTCCATTCGACAGTTGCATGTGAAGTACATGTAGAGAAAGTTCATACATAAATCCGTAGTATGTCTATCATCAATTCTCTTTTCCATCTGTGTGGTTAAATGTTACCACATTATCAAGATCAATCCATGCCTTTGCTTTTTGGTGCTAAAACTAGTGATAGGGAGATAGGAGGCAGGCTATATAAACTGGATAATCACGCAGAAGTTAATGGCTCATTCCCGACTCTCAGGGGTATAATGGAGCGAAAGCACGTGGAAGAGCCTCAACCCCTATTCGGTCTCAATATGGTGAAGATACTAACATTCGAAGTGTGAAACGTGGGAGGATTTTGTTCACGCCCTTCGTAGGTTCTTTTCTTTTCCGGAATATCTCCAGAATACAATGGGGAAACATGTCCAGCTTAGTTAGCTCCCTGGGAAGTCGGTTCCATTACAATATATATATTACCATGGTAAGTATCGATTGTATCAGAATCAGTTAAAACCCCGCAGAGGAAGAGGCACAATAGCAAAGACACCAATATCAATTTTGATTAATATCCCTCAGGACCAACATGAAAGGAAGCATCCTCGCCTGGCGCAAATACAGATAAAGAGCTTGTGGGTTACCCCACTATAGATGGAGATAGAGACCTAGCTTAACCCGTGAAGCCAATTGACCAAGAAGCCGCAACAACATCATAAGAATTTACAACATTATACGTCTATTATAAAACATATGCCTTTGTACCAACCTTTCCCTCTACGCACTCAGATGCTAGCCCAGATGCTTACATTCGCTTAAGTGCACAGATGCTAGCTCGGATGCTTGGTCTCGCTTAGACAGCGGATGCTTGGTCTCGCTTAGACAGCGGTGCCATCCTACCTTAGAACCGATCAACTGTTCAGATGCTAGCTCGGATTCTTACTCTCTCTTCGGCAGTGGTGCCATCCTACCTTAGAACCGATCAACTGATGGCTCAGCTCAGTTGTGGAGCACTTAGAGCAAGTGTATTGCATGTTGTAAGAGCGTGGGTGATTGGTACGCATAAGAGTTATTCCTAAAGGGTAACATTACAATGAGGTGTTCAAGCCATTATTAACATTATAACCTCCCAACCATGCTCTTTTATTGCTTTCCATTGCCAGAATAATAAGTAATTCCCATGCTGTGTGGTTTGTTATCGAAGGCTTCTACATGTTCTCCTTCTCCCCTCTGGGACCTGCACTCTGTATCGATGAATCCAAAGGGATGAAAGAGCAGTTACTTTGTGGGATATTTTGATTCAGTAGCTTTTCTTAATAGTAAGTCCACCACAGTTTTTAGTGTTAATATTTGATGCAATAGATTGTCATGTAATGTTTGTCATTGAATTTGTATGGTTTTCCCTAACTAAAATCTTGGCTTTGAAAGAATTTGAGAAAAGCATTCCAAAATATTTGGATATTGTGTAGGGATATCGACAATTACTTGGTGTCTAGGTGTTGGAGAGGTGGCTAGGGTGGGTTTCTTCTGCTACTTTTAATGCACACACAACGTTGAGGTAATGGAGAGGTGGAGAGGGTCGGTTTCTTTTGCTAATTCTAATGCACACGACAACGTTGAGGTGCTAGAGAGGTGGCAAGGGTGGGTTTCTCTTGCTACTTCTAATGCACGCGACAATCTCGAGGTGTTGGATGAAGATATTGAGAAAATACAATATCACAGGCACAACAAGATAACTGCAAAGACCAATAACCTTCTACAAAGGAGAGAATGATCTATTAGATTGCTTGCTGATTACATTGAAGAGCTCCTCTATTTATAATAGGGTGAGAGGAAACAACATTGATGAAGGTAGATGGATAACTCTCTCATGAAGTAATGAGACAAGTAGATGGATGGGATAAGTCAAAGAAGCACATGGTGATTATCCATAAACAACCAAAAAAGGATGACATGACATACCTATCTAAGTAAACTTATACATCAACACCCCCCCATAAGTGCAACTTAG
>JASDQU010202464.1:0-16902 GCA_032191745.1 Picea mariana | reverse complement strand
AAAATAAATGAGAAAATCAAAATATCAATATATATAGATGAAAATAAAACAGTTTAAAATAAATTTAATTTGGAGTATTAATTTAATTTTTTTTTTTTTTTAAGTAAATAGAAAGTTGTAGGATGTTCATAGTGTGAAATTTTATTTAAAAAAAAACTAAATCTCTTATAATTATAATTGAGTTTTTTCAATAATATTGAAGTTATTATAATTGAGTTTTTTCATCAATCTTGAGGTTTATTATAATTATAATTGAGTTTTTTTTAACAATATTGGGGTTATTATAATTGGATTTTTTCAACAATATTTAGGTTGGATGTTTAGTATATAATTCAATTTAAATATTCAATTTAACATTTAAAATTAACAAAATCATTATAAAAATTATTTTGATTCATCAAAAACTATAATATAGATAATATTTTTAAGATTTCTTTATAAAGTAAAATGACACAGACCGCACATTAAATCTGTTATAATTATAGTTGTGTTTTTTCAACAATATTTAAGTTGGATGTTTAGTGTATAATTCAATTTAAATATTAAATTTACCATTTAAAATTAACAAAGTCATTATGAAATTTATCATGTTTCATGAAAAATTGTAATATAAATAATATTTTTAAGATTGCAGAAATACAAAGTTATGACTAATCATAATTGTAAATGAGATTTCCAAAAATATAAATATCTAAGACATGATTTAGTTTAAATATTAAACTTAACATTTGAATTAACAAAATCATCATAAAATTTAATATAATTCATTAAAAAATTTGTAATATACATAATATTTTTAAAATATTAAAAATATAAAAAATATAACTAAATCTGTAAAAATTGAAAATGAAACATATGGATGTTTAATATATAATTTAATTTAGATATGAAATTTAACATTTAAAATGAATAAAATCATTATAAAATTTAACATATTTTATAAAAAAAATTATAACATAAATAATAAAATCATTATAAAATTTAACATATTTTATAAAAAAAATTATAACATAAATAATAAAATCATTATAAAATTTAACATAAAAAATTATAATATAAATAATATTATTTTTGAAAAACAAATTAATATAAAAACATGAATAAAAAAATTATTGAAAAAAATATTTAAATTCAAAAATATAAAAAACAACCCCGCATGGGGTGACACGTGGTGAAGGCGTGACAGCTGGCTTGCACTCAGCCGGGGATTAAATGTTGGAAGTCGTCACCATAGCACCCGCATTAAGGATGCAGGATAGCCATAACAACAGCTCTGCGATGGGAGGACTCCTCCCTCGAGCAACCATTTACGAGCTCGGTAAGTTTGATGTTAAAGGCGGCTATGGGTATTTGAGGTCTGATCATTCGTTTTTTCTTGCTCTGGTCTCTACTCTGCTCTGCGTCTAGAGATTCTGGTGTAGTTTTGTGCTCCTCACGCCCTGGTTCACCATCCTTTCGTGGAGCATTGGTGCGAGTCCTCCTGCTTGTGCTCTCAATTGGCGTGAGTCCTCCTCGTCCCAGCCTGTGTGTATCTCTTGGCGCGCGCTCTGCAACATGACGAGGAAATGAGGAACACCTCGTCGTGGCTCTGCTTGGTACGCCCAAAAGGCGCAGCGACGACATAAAGAGCACCTTGAACGTGCTCTGGTCATAGCTACTTCACTGCTGAGAAAGAAGGCTCGAGCCGAGAAGAAGGCTCTGCTCTCCACCATCGCCGATAAGGAAATTGGCCGCAGCAGTATGGACACCATTAAGTTGGAGGACGACAATGAGGAATTGTACCCGATTTGCATTGTAGAGGAGGACCCGAATTTGGAGGACCTGACGACAATGGAGGCACCCTGCGACATAGTGAGGTCTGGCAGTGGGAAACACAAACCCAACTTGGGTTTGGACGCCAATTTTCCTGGTTGCATTGTGGAAGAGGTTCCCTGGCAGGACCTGGAAGCTGCGTTGGAGGTGGATGGTGCGAAGGGAATGGAAGGATGGAGCGAAGGGAAGGATGGCGAGAAGCGAAGGACACCCGACGTCGAAGGTGGTGATCTGCATGGTTTTTTCCTCCGTGAGGAGCACCTGTCATTGGTGTTCGAGTTCCGAGGCCACATGTCTGACCTGGAGCATCGTGCCCTCATCATGGGCCAACGCCTGGACATGCTTTTCGATACTTACTCTGGTGCTCCAGGTCGACGAAAATGTCCCCTCTGTGCGTAGTCTTTCGCCATCCCGGCCGGGTCCACGTGGAAGACAGAGGAAGGCGACAAGTCACCAATAACCTAGGTTTTTCATGTTCTCTCTCTCTTTAGTTTTATGTTACTGTTTTATGTTCTTTTAGACTTTAGGCACCTGTCCTGGTTTCCTCCGGACAGGATGGGTGCCACTAGTTTACAGTTGTTGTTGCTATGCACCTATGCTGGTTTCCGGTTTCCGGCAGCATTTTGGGTGACTCAGACTCTTGACTATGTACATTTTGCTACAATTTTTTGATAATATATTATAGCTGGCTCCCCCCTTTTTTATTTAAATATATATATATAAAACAAAATTAATTTAAAAAATTTATAAAAACAAAATTATTTAAAAATTAATTAAATCTAAAAAAATTTAAACATTTTTTTTTTAAATTTAAGCACACTTTCAAATTTAAGAAGATAGCATCCTACATTTACTGAAAGAGTATGAACAAAGTGTACATGAAAATAATACAAACTTTAAATAAATTACAATATAACCTGCTCGTAGTTATAATATACCGTGCTATGAATTACAATATAACCTACTCGTAGGTATAATACATATCTTATACAGTAAAACTTTGCCAGGTATTAGGTATAATAAATTATCTTTTTAGGTATAATAAATGATTAGGTATACTAAATGATCTTTTGCAGTTTTAAGAGAGAAGAAAAAAATCATAATCGTATTATTTTGGAAAAATTACGAAAAAGCAAAATACTTTATGCTATTAACATTCATAATGGGAGAAGCTTCGAGAAACCAATAAGCAGAAAAAATTTAAGCACACTTTTGAACTTGAAAAGATAGCGTCCTACATTTACTGAAAGAGTATGAACAATGTGTACATGAAGAGTAGAGAACAAATTGAAAATAATACAATATAACATGACCGGCTATAAATTACAATATAACATGATTGTAGGTATAATAAATATGTTATACAGTAAAACGGTTGAAGTTGTTTTAGCTATAATAAATGATTAGGTATAATAAATGATCTTTTGTAGTGAAACCTCTCTACTAGGTATTAGGTATAATAAATTATCTCTTTAACTATAATAAATGATTAAATATACTAAATGATTTTTTGCAGTTTTAAGAGAGAAAGAAAAAAATCATAATTATATTATTTTGGAGATATGACCAAAATACTTATACTATATTGGAAAAGTTACCAAAATACTTTATGTTATTTTGGAGAAGTTACCAGAAATCAAAATAGGAGAAGCTTCGAGAAACCAATAGGAAGACATGGAGGAGAGTGTAAGAACCAGGATGAGCTAAAGCTTAGGAAAGAGAAATCAGTCAAAACAAGGTCGAAATCACCTGAAACAAACCATCAAAATAGAAGTCAGATTGAATCCCAAGTGAAAGCGCTGATCATTTTTCCAGTGCTGGAAAGTTAAATATATTAAAATTTAAAGTTATAATATTCAATCATAATGAAGATTAAACTAAACAACCATTTAAAGACAGAAAAAACAATAACAATAATCCATCATAAACAAATAAATAAAAACATAAAATTAATGAAAAGAATCGCCAATAAAATCCTTCCCTAAGTAAATACAGAACAACCGAAACACACCGCAGAAATGAAAACGCCTAACAGCAACATGACAAGCCGACAGTGCATATCGGTAAGGGAATATGGGTTTATATAGGAATTCCAAGTGTCGGTAAGCCTTTGGATTGTAATGGTTATAAGATCTACAGATATTAGAAAAAGATATCAGAAACCAAGTTTCTTCCAAACCCCATGCTTTTTCTGACCGTGCTTTTCTGAGACGGGATTGAGCGGTACGGAGATTTACCAGCAAACATTTGATCAAGTTTCGACCAAGTTTCTTCCAAATCTCATCGTCGCTTTTTTTGCCCTACATTTTGTGATCATGCTTTTTTGAGACGAGATGGAGCGGTTTGGATCATGGTTGTTTTCTTGAGACTGGATGGACCGGGTTGGATTACAAATCAGGGTTCTTCCAAATCCAATGGTTGCTTTTTTGGATCATGCTTTTATCTTCCAAATCCCATGGTTGCTTTTTTTGGATCATGCTTTTCTGAGACGGGAGCTGTTTGTGGTAACGGTCATAAACATATCTAGTTGGCGTCAAATGTATAAACATTTCTAGTTGGCGTCAAACATTTTTTTTTTTTGAGTAGATGCATCCATGTTACGCGCTGGAGTAAAGTAGATTATATTGTAACTTTTTATTTCAAATTACTTTTGTCTTTTTCCGAGACGGGAGCTGTTTGTGGTAACTGTCATAAACATATCTAGTTGGCATCGACAGCTTATATCTAGTTGACGTCAAACGTAATGGTCATAAACATATCTAGTTGGCGTCAAACAATTTTTTTTGGGTAGATGCGTCCATGTTACGCGCTGGAATAATGTAGATGATATTGTAACTTTTTATTTCAAATTACTTTTGTCTTGTTCACAAAGGTTTTAAGATATTTTCTACTGTTTTATATACATTATTTTTTATGATTTTTTTATTATTTTGTAATGTTTTATATAATGTGTATTAAATGGAATTTAAAAAAAAAAATTAGAATTTTTGAAATAAATTTTTTATTTTTTTTTAACAGATAATTAATTTTAATTTCACAAATTTTCTTTGATTTCAAAAATATGTAGACAAAAATAAGATTAATTTAAAATTAAAAGCTTCAAAAATATTTCATAACATCAAATAATCAATATAGTATAGGATGGGAAAATATCTTTCACACCACTAATTATGCCACTAAGTCCTCTTGTTCATTCAAGCGTAATACTCCTAGTTCCATCCAATTAGCTAGGGGTATGTTTGAGCTTGCATAATATCAATTGATGATGTCATTTAGACACAAATTCTCTCTTTATTCTTCATGAGTTGCATGGTGATTCAACTTTAACAAACGAAAATAGTAAAGATTCAAGTGTTATCTAATAACACAATGAAAAGGAAAAGGAGAAGATGACTATATTACTCTGTAACAAGATAACAAAAAGGGAAAGAGGAAAAGATGAGGCATACTTGTAGCCTATTGGAACCAACAAAACTGTCAATTACAGAGTAGAAAAAATTACTTAACTCTATCACATTCTTCGTCAATCCATGTCCATATTAGAGTAGAAATAGTATACTCCTCCTCCTCCTCCACCTACCTATATCCAGAACAAACAGATCAATCCATATTATTATCAAAACAAAACAAGAAATCATGGAATCAAATTTAAATTAAAAACAAATATTTGCCCCCACCTTGGCCACGGACTCGTAGATACCTCCTCGGCCACTCATATAGCAAGAGACTCCTTCTCCAAAGATTACCCTTCCCCTTGACCCCAAAAAGAAAAGAAATAAACAATAAAATCTGACAGAACAAAAAGCACAGCCATGCTACAAAAAACAAAAAAGAAAAGAAAAATCAAAACACTCCACAATAAAGCAAAAGTGTGAACCCACCTCAAAATCAAAATCAATCCTCCAAACCCTAAATTCTCAACTCTTCTCTAAGTTAGCTTCACCGACTCCACGAAACGATTCAAGGTTTTTCCTCTATATGTAGCCAATACAAAGAAGGACATGGATCAACTCTCCTTTCATTTTTCTTCACCAACTCTGCAAAATGATGCACGCTTCTTCCTCCTCCAATGTAATGTCCCCACCTTGGGACATCATCACAATGCATAGGTTTATGATGACTACAGTAGCCAGAAGGACGTTATAGTGAGTACATGGGTTTATTGAGAGGCATTGTGGGGTCCAGCTCGCATTACTCATTATATTTCATCACTATGAGACATTCCACACAGTTTGGCTTTGGTTCCGATGCATTCCCACGATTTCCATGATTTTGACTATTTTGGGTTATAAGTTAATTAAATTCACTGAAGAGGTCATTTTGGACACATTACTTGGAGGAACCTCTCAATGTAATAGCTCATTGGAGTCAGGAGGATCAACACTATAGGCTGGGATAATGAGAAGTGAATTCCAGTGGCCAGGGAAGCCATAAGGAGAGATAAGGTGTTTTTCATAGGTAAAAAGGTTAATTAATTAATTAAAGTGATTTAATTAATTAATTAAATGTTAATAAAATGAAAGTCACATTGGAGGGACAAGGTGAACCAAAAGGTATAAAGGAAAGGCAAGGGCCTCTACTCATTCATTCATGTATGATCATATTTTGATATCGGGCTTCTAGCTAGTGAGCCCAGCATTGAGGGATTTGAGTGTTTTGACTTAACAAACCCTAAAGGATGATTCAGTGGTAAAATATTCCACCTAGTTTGTCCCAAGCTTGGTCTCGGAGATGCAATACTCACCCACACCATTCTAGCTCCAGATCCACTCAGTTGCAGGACGATTCCACATCAGTTGTAGGGGAAGAGAGAGAGAGAGGGCACACCAATTAGGGTTTTCAGCAAGAGGGATGCACCATTCATTGAGGGAGGACTTGTCCTAGCTGAGGAGAAGTGATTTTGGGAATTCCATGTATTGGGTTTTCCTTGCAGGTGTCTTAGCAACATTCTTGGTTGTTTTTGGAGGCATTTAAGTGGAGGTTTTTATTTGTATTGAGAGTGGGACGATTTCCCAAGATGAGAGCGCACCATTTCTTGGAGGGTGGCTAGATCCAAGGGTCTAGTAGGTCCTTTGATGATTTGAGCACTTGGGTTTTCATTGCAGTGTCCCGATCTATCATTCTAGCTAGTTTGTGGAGCAACTGAAGGTCCCTAGGAGGGAGGTCGATTTATCTAAGGTTTCAGGCTTCCATAGGGGCACACCATTCCTTGGAGGAGGTACAGATCCATAGGATTTGAGAGGGATCTTGGAGATTCAGGCACCTGGTTTGTTCTTCCCATCACCCGATCTACTATTTGGCATATTTCTTGAGCTGATTGGGCATCTTTGATAGCAGGGCCAAATTATTAAGGCTATTTAGGATTCCAACAGGACGTGGCATCTTCTAGTGGGAGTTTGGCACTTCATACAACCCATATCTACCTTGGCATTGATATTCATCTCTTATCCAACCTTTGGAGTCTTATTCTGTATTATCAGGAGCTTTTTGTAGTAGCTTCTATTGTCTATCTTATTAGCTAGCTGTTGAGTATTCCAAATCAACATCTTCATTCTAGTAGGTTCTTCTATTTTAGGAATAAAAGAAGATTTGAGATGTTTTGGCTTGTCTATCATATTGCATATGGTTGAGGTATGTTCCATGATTATATCTTCTTGTTTATTGCTGCAACACAGGTATAATTCATCAACATAAATGGTAAGGATGAAATCAAGAGGCCATTATGCAAGTAAACACATATAAAAAAGTAGTTCAACGAAGTGTTTGACGAAATACCACAACCAAATTTTTTTTAAAAAGACACCCAAAATTGTGATGTTCCTTGCATCTTGGCTTGGGAACATTACAACGGTATCAGAGTTTAAACTCTTTCCAGCTTGAGGGGTCTCTCAAAAATGGATAGATGGGAAGAAATGGACAAGATATCCTTTGAGATAACATGCTTGCAGGTAATATATTCTAGCCTTAGCGAGGAGACTAGGGCCCTAATAACTATCCAACAATATGTAGCCTATAGAAATCCCCATTGGAGCAAAGAGGATATTTTACACGGGATCATTGTAGCAAGAGAAAAGAGAGAAGCAATAACTAGATGGTTGGAAGAGCAGAGGAACCCCACACCCATTAGGAGCACGCAACTTTGCTACAGTTGCAAGGTGCCTTGGGAACCAGATCATAGGTGTAGGGGTATGGATCATGAGTGAATTATTGAGGCACACTATGACAATGATGATGAGGCGTGTGAGGATTGAGCGATAGATGTTGATTTGGAGCAGTCTAATGATGACAGTGACTCTTGCATAGAGGCTAGTGATAATGACTCTACCACAGAGGATAGTGACCCTTGCACATTGGAGAAGCATTGGGATGGATATGACCATAGCACCAGTGTCTCAGAAGACATATCACATACCATTGATGACCTTACACCTTGACACGGTGGTGACACTAGTGAGGATTCAAACGTGTTAGCACCTAGAGAGATGAGCTTCCTATGATGGTCGTGACACATGTGTCATCCTTCCAGACATCCATGGTAGCCACGTCACATGAGGGTATTAGTGATATGCCAGATATGATGGAGGATCCTTGTGTGAGGAATTCACACCATGGACCTATAGATCCACATATCCAGGAGGAGATACATGATGTGCATACAATTGACCTTACACATGCAAATCAACATGAGGAGATTGAGTCACAGATTTGGGAGACTCCATCAAATGAGAAGATTGTGGAGACTGACAGGTTTATGGAGCACTTACTTCTAGGATCGGCCTATAGTGATGAGTATGCCCTCCTTATTAGTTGAGATGACCCCAACATGTGTCTCAACACATCTATATGAGATCTAGGTGCAGATGATAACAATGGGGTGAGCGCACAGGAGGATACAGCTGCTCATACAAGATATGATGTGATTCATATGGAGATAACATCTAGTGATGGGGTGCAATGGCATACAGGAGGACCCAACAACACGATAGATAGTGTGCAGTTCAACATGCTATCTTATGTAGAGGGTGTTTTGGGGGATTCCAGAGTTGACACTAGCAGTGAGGGGTATGAGGTGGCACCGCAACATGACTGTGATCAATATTCACACCACTTAGAAGAACAATTGAGAGCTAGTGAAGCTATGATCATGGCAACCACTAGACGTATTGATGACATGCATGCATTGATGGCGGATTACTACTGCAGAGCATCAGTGGCACATGGTCATTCAAATGAGGCATTTTCCATAGATGACTTTCATACTCTCTTAGAGAGAATGTCTATGATGAGGACAGACTTCTAGTAGTTGTTGAAAGACAGGGAATACCTATTGGGGATTGGAGAGATGTATCACAGAGCCTTGAGGGAGCAGGAGTTGGAGGTGGATCAACTTACTCAGCAGTTGGAGAGAACTTGAGGATTCTTGAGAGGCACACAAACGAACCTTCAAGAACCATAGTCCAGATCAAAGGAGATGCTTGAGGAGATTCATTAGTGATCCAATTAACCTATCTTGGTCGACACCCATATACATCATTCAGTCACATCATTAGAGGATGTTGGTGGTCTGGCAGAGGGGCCTCAGTTAAGGGAGGAGCCTGAGGTTTACACAGAATCACTGATGAGTATGGAGAGTTATAGTCTGGGGGTGCATGACAGTAACTTTGAGACAGTCAGGCACTCACATACACATGGGGGCTCCAGAGCAAGGGGAAGTTTTGATGATACTTCCATTTGTGTCCCGAGAGGGATTGACCTTCATGTAAAGGATGATCTAGTAGAACACCCATGATCCATGATGTTGTAGGGGTATATAGGGGACTACCTAGTAGGTATGTGTTATATTCTTTTCATGAGTAGAAGTGTCTAAGCATATGCGTCGGGTGCGAAGGGGTTCAAGGGAAGTGCCCCCGAATTTTTTTTCTGCATTGAGACCACATTTTTTCTGCCTCGGGACCGCATTATATTTATGTGTCTTTTTAGCACATGGTTTCTTTGCCGATGGTTTTCTATTTTTTGTTAAGGAATTAGGGTTTTGGACTTGGTCTGTGATGGTGAGTACCATAGTCCAGATGATAGAAGTTGAGCACAGAGGGCTTCAGACAGTTATTAGTCTAACATAGGAGCAACCAACATATATTGGAAGTGATAAACTTCCAATTTTTCCATGGGATCCAGGAGTTCACTTGGTTATTTGGATGTTTCGCTACATGATGACCTAGGTTGTGCCAGAGAGCCAGATACTCCACTAGGGGTTGGTTTGGAGTGGGCCTGTAGGTATTTTTCTGAGCAAGTGAGGAAACGTTTCACTCTTGATCATCATGATCGGACATGGAGGTGGGTGGAAAGGTACTACTTCTACAAAGGTTCTTTTACAGATGCAACTTTTGGGCAGTAGGTCCATTGGTCAAAGATATTTCGGTATGAAGATCTAGGAGTGGGAGATCCAATATATATATAGGGCGCATAAAGGCATGGTCAACATAGCACAACCCCAACATGATGATCTTCGACATATATTAGCATGGGACCCAGGGATTGTAGGATTGATCATTTCATTGACTGACATAAGCCAGTGGACATTTGTAGGGGGAATTTGTTCTAAATTTCCATTGAGCTTCAGTGTTGAGAGGAGCGCATCACTTGAGTGTTTCTCAGGGAGGTCTTGCAGTACCTCATTTTGGCATCCACATGAGCAATTTATGGAGGTCGTGTTGATCTTGATAGTACCTTTGAGGATGGAATCATTCTAGGATGAGGCCATGTGTCATGTGCAGGAGACTCACAGAGTTGATGTATTTCAATATTAGGCTTCCCAAGGGCTAGCAGTTCATGACTTGACATCGGACCTAGGGGTCAGTGTTCATATTTGGATGGGTTCTACTATGTATCCCACAGGTGGACATGGGATCCTAGTATTTTATTTGAGGGGATTTGGTTATTTCTTTAGGACAAGCAATTTTATAGTAGGGAGGACTATAATCTCCCCACTTTGGGACATCATCACAGTGCAAAGGTTTATGATGACCAAAGTAGCCAGATGGATGTTATAGCGAGTACTGTTGGTTTTTATTCATATGATATATGAGAGATATTCGATATATTATTACAATAATGAGTGTTACATATATAGGGAACATAAGGTGACCATCCATGAAAGGATGTGTCCCTTGAATAATCAATAACTATTTATTATTATCATTTATTTATTATATACTATATTTAATAATCAATAATAATTATGTTATTAATTATTATTTTTAGAGAATGTCTTCCCAATGTTGTCTAAACATCAACACTCCCTCTCATGTAATAGCATATCATCTTGAGTCTTTATCATTCCTTGTCAAATCACCATGACTAGGACAAAGACCACACCAGGATCTTTCACCACAAGCACACACCTATGAGTGAATATCGGCTTGATTCTAACTAACACATGGAAAGCACTTCAAGCACCTCGAGTCCATATTATTCCTTGTCATGATCAAGGAAGGACTACGTCTGGCCCCATTTACCACAAGTGCACCTTTGTGATAAATGTATCCTATCTCCCTTGGTCTGTAGCCTAATATAGGAGAACTTATGCCTGATGTGATACATCAAGGGTCAACTCCCTTGACATGTCCTCATGTTATCTCCATATGGGATGATGGTCTATAAGCCCAAATGAACTTATTCCTTATCGAATAAGTGTTCCACTTATCCCTTCTCGAATAAGTGTACTCATAGATCAACTCAACTCAATTCACATAGAAGTACGATCTGGAGAAATTTTGTCACACATGGCAGTCCAAGTGGACTTATAGAGGCTACACCCTCTAGAAACACTAGGGTCCTCATGGGACATGTCCTCATATGCTCTCCACAAGGGATGTTGGGTTATAATCCCAATCGCACGTATCCCTTCTCGAATAAGATCCCCACTTCTCCCTTCTTGGATAAGTGTCCTCACAGATCAACTCAACTCAATTCATAGAGTAGTACGATCTGGAGAAATTTTGTCACACATGGCACTCCATGTGGAATTATAGAGGCTACAACTTCTAGAAACACTAGGTTCAACTCCCATAGTGTATGATGTCAAGGGTCAACTCCCTTGAAATGTCCTCCTATGCTCTCCACATGGGACGTTGGGTTATAAGCCCAACCACACTTATCCCTTCTCGGATAAGTGCCCCACTTATACCTTCTCAGATAAGTGCCCCACTTATCCCTTCTCAGATAAGTGTCATCATAGATCAACTCAACTTAGTTATAGAGTAGTACGATCTGTAGAATGTCTCAGGAATATGAAAACAACAACACTCCCTCTCAGCGAGGGAGGCATTCTTTGCCATGCCAAGTTTGTCATGGAAATACTTGAACTTCGTCTTGGTTTGGTAAGAACATCAACAACCTGCTCATCTGTAGAAAGGTACTACACCAATACTTCCTTCCTCTGCACCATGTATCGGATGTAATGGTACTTGATCTCAATGTGGTTCAATTTTTCATGAAACACTAGATTATCGGAGATCTTCACACAACATTGGTTACCATAATGAATAATGGTGGAATCCAACACATGTTCAAATAAATCTGCAAGGAGCTTGTGAAGTCACACTGCTTCATGGACTGTCATACTTAATGCAATGTACTCTTCTTCTGTTGTCCTCAAAGCCACAAAATTTCATTTTCTGCTACACCAGGAAACCATGGAAGATCCAAAATGAGGAAACACCTGAAGGTGCTCTTTCTTTCCACTGCGCTCCCTGCCTAATCAGAGTCAATGTATTCCTTCCATATCATATCAATACTGGAAGTATATGTCAGACCATGTCAAACTGTGCCTCGCAAGTATATCAACACATGCTTCACAACAATGTAGTGTGTCTATCTCAGTTGAATTATAAACTGGCAAAGTGCACTCACTGCATAGAAAATTTTTGTTCTAGTGTTTAACCAGATACATCAATTATCCAATCAACTGTCTGTATAGAGTCAGATCAGTTTCATCGGAATTGGAAGAAGACACACTTAGTTTCTTCATATTCATCATCATTGGTGTAGCCATGAGCTTCAAGTTCGATAACTCAAACTTCTTCAATTTCTCAACTATGTACTTCCCCTAACGCAGGAAGATCTCATGAGTTCTCTACCACACCTCTAGTCCTGAGAAGTAGTGAATCATAGAAAGTTCCTTTATCTCAAACTTAGAGGCGAATGCATACTTGCATTCAAGAATAAGCCTCTCTGTATTGATGAGGAATAAATCATCAATGTAGAGGACCAAAATCAAGGACTCACCATTAACAATATTGTAGTACAGGCTGGGATCAATAACACTTTTTCTGAAGCCCAAGTTCCTGGGAAAGGAACATATGCAAAATGGAGTGCATTCAGCTCCAGAAAGACAGGTGTTGAACTAGTCACATCTAGTTAAAGATGAATAAGTCAACCGTGTTGGGGGTTTGCATTCCATTCTTCCATCCGTCGTCTATCTTGTTTTTCCTCTATGATCGACCTCTGCATAACCACGCAACTCTGAAAAACAGAATTGTGGAGCTGACCGGTGTGAGTCTGTGAACCCAGTATATCCTCTCTTGCAGAGACGAGAAAGTACCTGAACCGTTTTTGGGTTGCTGCCTTCCATTTTCCTACGTTGTATTGACTAGTTGTTTTTGTCCTCACCTTGATAGATCTAATTCAAAGACTAGTTGAAGAAGTGGGTTGTCAAGCCCCTGAATGAAGAGGTAGGTTGTCAGGCCTCTGAGAAGATCTATCTAGAAGAGCGAGTTTTCTGGGGAGTGATTTTCTCCTAGAGTGATTTTCTCTGAGAATTCTTGATCCGGCCTGTTGTCGAGACCCTGAAAGGGAATATGGAGTAGTCAATGGACTGTAGAAAAGTCAAGGTGCATATTCCTGGGGTGGAACATGCATGTGGGGAATGAGAGTCCATGAGTAGTGGGCATAAGAAGGCTCATGGAGAGAATCCTCCCAGTTGCACTATGCAGTTTCTTATAACCTCAGCCTAGTCTAGGATTCCCTTGCCCTGGGGGGAGCTTAGTCCCAGCTCGAGGGCAACTCAGTGCTGAGCATGATGAGCAGCATGGTCTAAGGATGGGAGGTTCATGGAAGGTCTGCACGCAGTTGGTGAACTTAAATTGAATGATAAGTACCCATTCCTATGTTCATTTACATGCTATGTATATGTGTGTGTTCTATAATTGATGAATATTGCCTGTATATGCTATTATATTATGGTTTTTGCCTATGAGTAATGCATGTATAATTTTATTGTTATTTCCACATTAAAGTATGTATGAACAAAATATGTTGTATGTTTATGTTTATATTTATATTCATATGAAAATTGTGGACTTGTAATCAACAAAAGGTGTTTGGCCTTATGGTTATTGGAGAAAATATTAAGGCATTCATAGAGGGGGATGTCCCGAGGTCAAGCCTGCGGGCCTCCCCTTTTTCGGTATTCATTATAACAATGTATATATTTGAAATGGTTGTTCCCACTAAGTTTAGCAGTGTTCTAGAGATGATGGTTGGTCACCAGGTTTTTCGGGGTCCAGTCAGACTTGGCATATCTGCCAAATATTTTTCTATATATATTTTTTGAAAATTCGCTCTGAGGTTGTCATTCAACATTTTACCACTCCCACGTGGAAGACCATGACTAGACCATGCCAACCACTGTACAATCATCTTGCCATGTCAGTGTATGGTCTGCCAACTCATCCTACCATGTTAGTCACCACATACTTGTACAGACTACCACATGGCGCAATTTTACTGGTCCACAAAATGACCCAGAAATGCCAAATATGAATGAAACATGGCAGCCTATGATACTTCCACGTCACCATTTTGAAATCATGTTGATGCCAGCATGACACATGTCACCTACTGTGTGTGCCATGTATAATGTATGAATGTTGACGTCATCTATATTGATGTTGTCATCAACACTACGAATGTTGACTCATCCCCCTACTGACTGGGCTAGGTTGACCAAACTTTGATCGTTAATATCTTTCGATTTGTAACTTTGTTTAACAATCCATTGAAAATCTTGTGACACGCTCTTCACGATGATGTCATTTTCACTGAGTTTTGAGAACTTTGAATTTTTTCCCTTTCTCTATCTGCTGAGGCCATTCTGATCTTCTTGAGTTGCTTATGAGAATTCTGAGTTTTCCTTAGTCTTCTATGGATCCTTTTTTGGTCACACACATTGAAAACAATTAGAAAATAAAATATATCCATTATCAATTTTATAAATAAAATGATCGTATTTAAAAACACTTAAAAAAACAACAAATTTTAAAAATATAAAAAAACACTTTAATAAAATAAAAAATATATTAAAAAAGCATAGAAAAACCAATATGAAACAAAAATAAAAATAAAATCTTAAAAAATAAATATTAAGAAAAAAAATGAAACCAAAACATATAGAAACTTAAAAAACAATCTTTATAAAACAATATCAAACAAAATTTTAAAAAACTTTAAAAAAAGTTCATGAAACCTATTTTACTAAGGTCGGGAAGGGGGGGAGAATTTACCCACTCTAACAAACTCCCCAAAACTAATACAATTCACCCCCACAACCCCCAAACTTTCCAAAACTAATACAATTCACCCCCACAACCCCGAAAACTTTCCAAAATGTATGTCCTATAAACTTTTATTTAAAATTTTATAAAATTGTCTTTTTATTTTGATTTTGATTTTTTAAAATATTAAGTTTTTTTAATTTCTTAATTGATGATGATGATGATGATGATGATGATTAATTTCCACTGAGACCATAATTGTTCTATTGTACCTTAAGAAAGGTAACAAATTACTTATATTTCTTAAGGATTTTATCTCTGTGTTCGAAAAACATTAAGAGAAGCGTTCCAATATCACGATAGATTTGATTAGTTGGGGGGTTAGGAAGGTTGGTATTGTGATAGATATTTTGAAATTGTGATATAAATTGAGTATATAAATGGGACTCTTGGAGAAAATGATTTTCATATTCAACCCTCTTAGTGTAACAAGGATGATAAATTCTCTCATCCCACGATATTTTGTAAATTGTCCAACGCCCAATTTCTCTATGTAGCTCATGGGAGTTGGCTCAAATTTCAGCGATGTTCATTTTTATCTTTGTGATAGTCAAAACCAAGAGATACATTTGATATTATAGATTAGGATTGACCACCTCCTTATAGTATCTTAACTTCGTTTTGTCCTCCAATTCTTTATGGCACCACATATTCTCCTTGAATTTAGATGTAATAATATTTTTAATGTTATTAGCATTTTGTAGAATGACATTGTTAATTAAGGTTGGTTGTCATTGATGTCAACCCTTGAAGAAAGACCCGTACCACAAAGGTTTGGGTAATGGACCCAATATTGTTTGATGTAAATATGACTCATTATTGTTTTTTCATGGGTGATAAGAAGTAAATATGGATGAACTCCAAAGTGGTCCCCTTATGGTGAAAGCCCTCACAGGAAGACGCTTTGTGGAGTAAGAGAACCCATGATTAATTATGGAATAATGAGATGAAAGAAAGTGAATTTGTCAGGGAAAATATCCTAGATGGATAGTTCTTGTGATGTCATTTACGGTGGTATGTGGAATGTCACATAATTCCTCACGGTTAGAGAGTTATGGCCATGAGAAGTTGGAGACCCCAGATTTGGGTAATGGACCCAAGTTTGTTTGATGGGTAATGGTATGAGTTATGATATATTTTCAGATAATACTATTCTATATGGATAGTATATGTCATGCCATTTTTGGTGGTATACAGAACATCACATAACTCCTCACAGTTTGACAGTTATGGCCTTACAAAGTTGGAGGACCCTCATATGTGATCTAGAAGCCCCAAAAGGTCAAAGTAATCAAAGTGGGTTAAGAGATTTTAAAAGGTAAATAATAAAGTGAAGTGATGAGTGTACTATAATTCAAAGTGAATAAAAAATAAATAATTTCAATAATAAATTTAATGGAGAAATTAGAAGTGGACCCAACCCTAAAATAAGGAAAGTGGACCAAGTGACCTAGAAGATGTTTTTAAGGAACCTACT
>JASDQU010202463.1:0-19020 GCA_032191745.1 Picea mariana | reverse complement strand
AAATCAACTTACAATGCTTTCTGAGGCCGGTCACCGTTCCACGATCCTGATCCTGGGCTCTTCCTCTTCTTTCTGTCCTCCAACTGCTGCTGCAAGTATTTCTCCTAAAGCTTAAGGCAAAGTTGAAAAGTTTGGACAGAACTGGCTTGGCAATTTGGCAGAGTTTCTTTGCTATTATTTTCCTCCTTTGACTAGTACCCCTACCCCTCCTTTTATAGGCTAGGAAAGGCTAGGGTTTTAGTCGAACTCTCGGCCATGCATGGCGGAGAGTTTCAGTTAACTGACAAAAAGCCCCGAGTCTCGACGGAAACTTCCCTGATTTTTTGCATTGTTAGGTACTCGCGGGCTGTTTTAGGTTAGCCCGCGGATACCCGCGTGCAGTAAGAGGACAGCAAGCGGATGCCCGCACCCAGTGAGAAGTTAGGGCGCGGGTTTCTTGTTTTTAGTGGTTTTTTGAGGAGTTACTCAGCATGGCTTTGGCTAGGAAGAGGCATGAGTTGGCCTGATGCCAGGTAAACCTGTATGGTGCATTTTAGGGTTATAACAGTGATCTATAAATCAGTAAAGCATTTTAGGTCATACATCCTCAAGAATCACACTAAGGTGATTGTGCCACACCCCGCAGTCCAATCATTGTTTACCCAACAAGAAATGGGAGAAAGAAGAGGGAACTGAATGGCGATAGCCCAATAATTTGATCTAGATATAAACCCCTCCAAGTTATTAAAGGACAAGGTTTGTGCAAGCTCGCAGCCAAATCTCAAGATCAAGCAAACTAAGATGTAGGGTGGGATAATGAAATAGCACTGTGGTGTGGTGAAGTAGCATACATTTCGTCGGGACTGAACTCCTGGTACAAGGATTTGGCTCATCTATTACATCACGAGACTTGTCCCGAAAGCCTCAACCCTAGAGAAAGGAGAGCCCTCTGATTAAAATCCGCACAATATCGCCTCATAAATTCGGTACTCTTCCGGATCAACTATGATGGGGTATTACTGAGATGTCTCGAATGCGAAGACGTTGATAATGTGATGAAAGAACTCCACGATGGCCCCACTGGGGGACATTTTGAAGGGAACACCACTGCTCATAAGGTTCTGAGAGTTGACTATTATTGGCCCACTTTGTTCAAAGACGCTCATGCTTACGCCGAGAATTGTAAGACTTGTCAAATAAGTGTTGGCAAGGAGAGAAGGGCAACAATCCCACTTCAGCCTGTAACCATCTCTAGACCATTTGAGCAATGGGGGTTGGATATCATAGGGGAAATTATGCCCAATTCTTCGAAATTGCACAAGTATATTCTTACTGCCACCGACTATTTCACAAAGTGGGCAGAGGCCATCCCTTTGACCTGTGTAAATGAGAAAATAGTCATCCAATTTATAGAACAACAACTAATTACAAGTTTTGGCATTCCTTCCGTTATGGTATTTGATAATACAACCTACTTCTCCTCTACCCTATTGAAAGAGTTCTCTCTAGATAAAGGAATCATAATCAAGTACTCTACAAATTATTACCCTCAGGGAAACAGTGTGGCAGAGTCAACCAATAAGAATCTGGTGAGGATACTAAAGAAGATGGTTGTGGATAACCATAAAAATTGGCATAACCAACTCCATAATTCCCTATGGGCTGATAGGGTCACACCCAAAGAGGCTATAGGGAATTCCCCATACTTCCTGGTCTACGGACAAGAATCCATTCTCTTGAATGGGATTTATCTTCCATCTCTCCAATTGGCCCAATATTCTAACGATGATAAATCCCCAACCATGCAACAAAGAATCAACACTCTACTCATGTTGGAGGAAGAGAGGGAAAGGGATAAGTCCAAATTTTTATCCCATCAACAGATAGTGAAAAGATGGTTCGATAAGCATAAGGCTAAAGAAAAGAATTTTGAAGTAGGAGACTTAGTTCTAAAGTGGGATAAGGTAAATAAACCCAAAGGCAAGCATTCCAATATTCAGAGCATATGGCTTGGGCCTTTTCAGGTGGCTGAGAAGATTAAGGTAGGTACTTATCATTTGCAAAATCTGAGAGGGGAACTTGACGCCCTCCTGGTAAATGGCCAAGCCCTAAAGCAGTACTTCCAATAATAACAACACAATATATATATATATATATATATATATATATATATATATATATATTTAGTTGGCACAAATAAAATAAGGACAGGAGATATATGTTTTATGGGACAGAGATTCTGCGTTCGCCCAGTGAATTGCCATTTGTTGAGTGCTCAAAACACCCTAAAATTTTTGTGACCACTTCCTTTTGGGTACCACCTTGTCTTATACCTTCAATTGTTTTCACCGTTGTTTGAACATGATAACCTTCTTATCTGATATGTTTCATATCTGAGTTTCTCTTGAGCATATTAAGAACCATCTTGAGAAACACCATGACTGATTAAGGAACTAGTGACCCAGATTTCTCCCAGCTTACTTGAGAAGTTCGACATCGGTGAAATATTAAGGTAGCGAAAATTGTATGGAAAGTCAAAGCAGTCGAGTGCCGACATTCTTCAGCATCGGCCGATAAGAGTATCTCTTTTATGCATATAGTCTCCAAAAATATTTCTCTGAACACCGACCCTTTCAGCTTCGGCAGAGAAGTGTAATCATAAGCATCGCAAAAAAAGAGGAGTTCCACTGTCGACCGTCGATGCTCGAAACATCACCAATCCCAATATCACCGGTATCAGGATTTTTATCAAGAAAATAACAATGTTTATAAACAATCTAAAATCGTAGTCGATCCCTGATCTTTATGAAGGTAAGACGTGACGTGACGTTTAACCCCTAGCTATGTCAAGTACTCTGCATTCAAATATTTAATTAATTCATAGATCGCGCATTAGTTACTAGCTCATGCGTGAATCAAAAGGGAATCATTAAAATCACTGATACAATGCATTTCCATCCATGCCTCCGTTGTCAACCAGTTAAGTCTTAGTGGCAGAAATTTGATAGTGTTATATTTTGAAATCTTCATTTATCACCCATATTAACTAATTGATATGACTGGTAGTATCTCCTAGTTATATTCTTTCAAGTCCTTTTTGTGTGATCCCATTCCACGCAGCAAGAAATTCAAAACAAGCAAGAGAACAAAGCCACCAGTCTAGAGGAAGCATCCAAAGTCCAATGAGTATTAAACAATTTTCTTAGCAAGCATTATAGGTATGGGTTCTCGTATGGATTTACGTTTCATTTGTATATTTTATCACCTGATGTTGATCTATATATGTGTTTAAAAGGCATCTTCGATTGCAGAGATAATGCCTCCAAATAAGCCATCCAATAGGAAATCACCATGGGCACCAAAGCTGCAAGAATCAGAAATAGGAGAAGGATCCTCCCCAACAGTTGCAAGACAATTAGAGTTCGCTCCTAAGCCAGTGTCCATCATCAAGGTGATCACCAAGGAGTCCTTTTTCCAGCCCCCATCTTTCGGGGATACAGAGGCAAGCATTGGAGCAAAGACGACTTTTCCTCGCTAGGAAGAAGTCTTCAAGAAGATCAAGAAAGAAGATCCCCTTGAATATACTCTGCACAGTGACCCTGATACAAGGAAGCTCAATGACGAGGTCCTCCCAAACATTCGCAAGGCTTATCTACACATGGTGGGAAGCCAATCTTCGGTTTTCCCTTGCGTCGAACTCTTAAACTGGCTCATTGATCACACTGATGCACATAAATGTTTGATTAATGATGACAATGGCGAATGCATTAGGGTTTTCCTGCCATCAGAAGTTCAGAAATACTACAAACTCAATGATTCCAGAGAAAATTTGAACACTGATTTCATGGTGAGTTTCTATGCCTCTCACAACACTAGCAAAATCTTGGCATCCTGGTGGAGGGAAAATAAGAAATTCATGAACCGAACTTCTGGCTGGTACCCGATGGTCAATCTCAAGGAACCATACGCCTATCTCATGGCCCTTCTCTGCAGATTACATGGGGAAAAAGACTGCTACCGGTTTTCGAGGGCTTGGATGCCTCTAGCTTTTACAATCATCGTTTTGGGTATCGGTTTCAATTGGAGTGCTATCATCTCCAAACAGTTGAGCACATGCATAAAACAAGCTTAGGTGCCAAAGGAAGGAGATCCTCCTGCCTTCTACATGGCTTCGTATCTACTGGATGTCATCTACGCCAGGAATTCTTTTGTTGGGATGAACTTGAATTGGCACCCTTCGGAGCTTGCAGTCCATGTATACTACAACATCTTGTGGGAAAATAGGTACAATAAATCCTATGCTGTTATCTATGATAATTGTATTGCACCCATTTACTTCTTACACTTTAAGAGAGAATGCCCTAGATTACCAGAGGAAGAAAAGAAGGTCATAGTCAAAACTGGTCACTGGTATTTAGATGAACAAGAAACCTACATCAGGATTTTTGGCACCACAGGGGCACCACAATTATTACCCCTTTATGTTCCCGACCGGCTAGTGTTAGGAGAAATCTGCTATCAAACCATCATACAAGGATACAATGCAACTTTAGTGAAATACAAGAAGCAGGATTTCATACTGTATGGATTCCATATCGGCTTCTACATGTTCAAAGACATCGCACATGCTAAACAACTTGGGCTAGGTCAATTGGAATTTCGGTTCCAAACTGGTCGATTTCGCAAACAAAATCCCAAGGGATTGGTCCTACTGCACGCATCACAGGTATCATCTTGTTGCCCTTATGCCCACGATCGGTTTGAGGATGAAATTTTCATCGAGAATGCTGAAGACTGGGATGTGGTGGCAGCCAGGAAGGTCGATTCTAGAGGAACTAGGTTTAGAGATTTGAGCTATGAAGAGTAGGCCACACTATTGGAGCAAGCAATTCAAGGAGTTGACCAACACCCTGAAGTAGCAATAGCATATGAATTGGAGGAAGAAAAAAATAACCCCCAAGAAGACATTGAGGTCATAGAGGCTCATTAGGGATCCCCGGTACAAATCAGATTTTTCCCTGAAGATCAAACGACTCAAGAAAGTGGCGGACTTTTATACCAGTAGTCTCATCTACTAATGAAACGGATGCAGGATAACCTGCCTCCTGCCATAAGTCCCAAAATTTCAGTTACTATCCGAAGAGTTCCGACAGAGCCTAGCAATCCTGGTCTCACGGCCACCGATGGCACCAATGGGTAGTTAATCCCAAGTCTACGATATCGCCAATTGATCTCTTGGGAGAAGGAACATCTCAACCAAATACGGGATAGGTTTCAATAGAAACACAAGTGCCCAACCCCTTGAGCACGCTAATATGTATATAGAGTGATGACGAGAGCATAGAGCCTTCTTGTGGCACCCCGGTGCGCATCCAAGAAGAAGAAGGTCCTGAAACGACCTTTTCCCCAAGTCCCAAAAAGGTCTCTTCTGCTGGGCCTGGGGTTCAAGACCAGGGAATCCCACAAAAGAAAGCTGAATCTAAAGGTAATCTCAACACAAGAAAGTCCGATGAACCGGAAATAGATGTAGGCCCAAGTGACGAGCCTCTGTAGAAGGAAATCAGTAGTTCCACGATCGATGAGCAAGTAAGTGACAAGTCCATACAAGACACCTCTATCCTACCCAATACTCAGATCCTCGGTGAGAAACAAGTAGAAGTTGGATCTACAAGGCAGAATGAAGAGGTTCGAGAGCCCACTCTCGAATAAATTTACACTGCGGGAAGCTTGGGAAACAATCTCACATGGGGTGATTAGAAGATACCAGACCCGGTAGATGAGGTCGCAAACATCTATGTGATCTCTTATGATCAAAAGAGAAAGGCTATCATTCAAAAGACTGTAAAGAAGAGAAGAATCACCCTGGATTAGTCCATCATAGTCGTCACTAAGGAGAAGTTAATCGATACAGGAGATGCCCGTACGTCTGAGCTAATTGGTGTGGGAAACGCCCTCTCAGAGGCTACCCAAGACAGAGTTGGGAGAGATGAAAAGGAACTTGTCACCGCCCAAAAGGATCTCGAACACTTGTGCCATCTTCCCAATTATTATAAGGGTGCTACATAGACAGTTGTGTATTTAAAAGATGATTTTGGTGAAGTTTACGATGAGTTCAAGAAGGAAAGACAGTTGTTAATCTCGAATATAGCCGAATTCTAGGAATACACTCTCATGGCACTCGCAACATGTAAGGAAATGGAGCGATGGTATGAGAAGGCACAACAGGAAGTGGAGAGGCTCACGTTTATTGAGGCAGTACAGAAACGCTGAGAAAAGGAAGACCAGGGCATTCGGCTAGTAAGTAAAAGCAGTCTCAATCACATGAAGCGATGGGCCGAATACTGGGCCAAAATGACTCGAATCCCACACAAAGAAATCCAAGAACAATGGGACAAATGTCAAAAGCACTGGGATAAAATCAATAAAATAATGAAAGACATCGGACTCCCTGAGTATGGTACCCCCGATATGTTTATCGGCCTAAATGAAATAAGCAAGCTTTGCGCTGAACAGGATGCTTCATGGGATGAAGAATGTGAGATGCAAAGCCTGGGCAAGTACAACAGTTCGCAGCACATCCAATCAAAGCTAGAGCCATACTTCATAAGTTGAACTTCATCCTCACAAAATATCGAGCGCACACAGCAGACATCAAGGGAATCTATGTGGCTCCAATGGAACAACATAGGTTTCCATGGGCCAACACCTGTGAAGAAATCTTTATCGAATGGTTTGATTATGAAGGAGTCCACCCTTTCCAAGAAACAACTCGGGTGGACTATTGAAAGACTGTTAGATGATGACACCATGTGGCAATTCTTGATTAGCTCAAATTGTATTTTACCATTAATTACTATGAAGACTTTATATTATAAATAGGAACATCGACCGATGGTCAAGAGGTCGATGGTTGTTGTAAGAACTCTTTTTTTTTGGTTGTTGATAATTATTTTGAGACTGCTATGAATTAAGAAGTCCTTATGGACTAGAGATGAGCTATTTTCATTAGATGTATGTGATTGGAGGTGGAGAAGAATTACTTCCTTTCCTATTCCATGAATGTTGCAGTAAATGAGTAAGATAAATTAATTCTATTGTCAAGTTATCTGGTGCAATGTTTTGGTGTTCCTTGCTTTAAATGATGAAAGTAAATCTTTGTGCTTCTATGTGATGAATGTCTTGGTAGATGAATTATTTTTCTTATCGTGACATTGATTACAGTTGCATTTCTTTCTCTATGCTAAGTAGTTTACCTCATCTATGTGATGAATTCCTCGGTAGATGAATTATTTTGCTTTCCTTGATCTTGATCATATATGCATCTTCTTTCTGTTAAGTAGTTTTCTCAGACAATAGTTGGATGCTCTTTCGGTTAAAGTATTATTACTAAGCCCTTTGGCATAGGATCATTGTCTACATGTTCAAGTAGCGGGTTATCCCAAGCTCGACCCCTTCCCAATAGTTAAAACTCTTGTCCTATCTTCGTCAAGTTGGTTTATACCGGCTTGCATCTCTTGTACCTGCCCCACCTAAGAGAAAATACAGAAAAAATTATCTTAACCGAAGGAAGAGCATTCACCAGAAAACACAAAAGCTCATCGATAATTTGGCCAGATTGTAAGATCTAGAGAACCATTCCACTCCAAAAGTTGCAGAGTCTAATTGGGCCTCAGTGGCGGGTTTGGTTCCTATTCTTGAATCAGGGGATTTAAGCCCCATCAACACTGTTCAGATTCCTCCACTTCACATTCTCTAATCCAGCAGACAGTAGTCGCAGCTACAACAACAGTCACTTTCCATATGATCCTACAGCAGTGGCGTCTTCCATGCTCTAGTAGCCACATAGCCATATTCCTATTGCATAGTTCATCAACATGTTGTGTAAGTGGAGGTATGTTATTTTTAAACTTTAATCATGTAATTCCTCAACTGCTAGCAATGAATAATTTGGAAAATTCCCTCACCCAATTCCCTTTCCTTTTCACTTCTATAACTTATGCCAAGTTGCATGACGACATGCAACAAGTTAAGTTGGGGGGTATAGGGGACTTTATTCACTATCATCACTCCACTTTTCCACTACCATCATTCCATTTTTCATCTCATTTACCATTTATGAACATTTATTTTCCAATGATACTCTGTTGCACTTTGCTTCATAAGCATTGTTATACATATTGGCATGATTCACAAATATACAAAAAAGGGCTTTCTTATACTCAGTGATGTTTCCTTATGCACATTGATAGCATATATTTTCCAGTAAGAATATGGGCAAATTATTATCATAACAGCAAGAGAACAAACAACGAAATGAATGTTGATAACACAAGAACTAACATTCTTTATATTCATGATTGTCACACAAGAACCAACATTATTTATATTCATGATTGTCACACAAGAACCAACCATAAGAAAAATGTCAGTTGTTACTCATGTAAATCCCATCCTGGAAAACATTCATTATCATCACTCGAAGCCAACATTCATATGCCAAAATTTCTTGAGAAGATCCATGCATGGTTGCATGAGGACATGCAACAAGTTAAGTTGGGGGGTATGTTGGGGCTCAAAAATGTCCTATTTTCATCCACTTTTCCCTTCATCATTCTTCACATTTCATCACCCCATTAACCTTTTACGGTATCATTTCCATAAATATACTTGGGTTTCACCTTATTGTTCTCCACTTTATTAATTTTAGTATTAAAATGTAATTTGTGATTAAATGTTAGAAAATCGACATGTTTTCATATATATCTCAAAAATGTGTGAGCTTTGTAATGTGTAGGAATATGTGAAGGATTAATTCAAAAGGACTTCTCGAATACTTCCTCCACCATTTCAATATTTGAGGATATAATTCAAGCCCATTCCAAGGAGAAGATCATGGAGATTTGGTTGGAATATCTTATCCAAGATATATGAGAGATATGTGTGAGGATTTGAAGGGATTATATTTTGTAATAATGGGAAATAGGTTGAGAGAAAAGTGGATCTGTAATTATGAGATGGTTATCTTATCTTCGAGGCTCTCATGTATAAAAGAGAGTTCTCTCTCTTCATGAGGGGGTAGTAATAATTTGGGGAATTAGAGTAGTAATCAAGTAATCAAGTAGAGAATTAGAGTAGTCATTAATGGTAGTCATTTGGATTTGAAAGAAAGTGATTCTTATCTTTGATTCATGGATTTGGCTTTCATGCTTTCATTATTTTGTTATGGAGATTGATTTGATTATTATAATGTAATATTGCTTCATTGGTGTGAGATCACATATGTTGTTGTGTTATTCAACTCTTCACATGTTGTATTTGCTTATTCCTTCATGTAGTTCTCCATTCATAGATTAATTTGATTTACGCAATTTCCCATTCTTAGATTAATTTCATTTGTGCAACTAGATTAATTCAATTCCAAGTTGTGTGTTTCAATTTCCTACATTAGATTAATGATTCAATTTCATTTATAGATTAAACATTAGATTATATTAGTCCCACTTCAATCTTGCATATACTTTGTGTGTTCTTCGTAATTTTACGAACCTCAGATTGACAAATTAGATAGGTTGGGCAAGTACTACAACTCAATTAATACAACATTAGTTTGGCCCAATATAATGACTATTGTTCCCTTGTCACGATTGTTGTTCCTTTTGTAAGTAGTGTTTTTCATTTGAACAGAACAATTTTCGTTCATTTTGTTACAATTATTGTCCCTTTGCAGGGGTTGCATCTCTGGAGGATGGGTATTGAAAACGAAAGGTAAGAACCTACGTAGGCGACAAGTAAAATGCTTGTTCCAGTGCCTACCTTTGGATGATGCATAGAAGTTATATTTTAGGACATCTTTAGATCCCAACACCCACCTACTAGTATTATATATCATTGGCATAGTTTAAATAATAGGCTTAGAAATACTTTGTGGGAAAAATCCTCGTTGCGATTTTAATCGTCAACATCCATGTTTTACTATAGATGAGAATAGCATCAAAGAAAACTATGATAAAATTATGGAGAAAAGGAAGAAATACATGATTCATGAGACTTTGGAAAGTGGAGGGGGAATTACTTAGGCCAAAGGGCATGACCAAGAATTCATATTGGCCCTCATGAATTCGAAATGTCATCTTGGGAATGTCAGCCTCTTTCATACGTATCTAGTGGTAGCCAGAATGAATATCAAGTTTAGTAAAGTATTGAGCACCACTCAATTCATCCAATAGATCATCAATGACAGGAATGGGAAACTTGTCTTTGATGGTGATTTTTTTGAGAGTATTAAAGTCAGGACACATGCGTCGCGTTCCTTATTTCTTGAGGACCATGACCGCGAGAGAAGAATAGGGGTTGGTACAATGGAGGATGACACCCACGTCAAGCAATTATTGAAAATTTTTCTCAATTTCATTCTTCTGGAAAAATGGATGATGATACGAGTGGACATTGGGAGGAATATTTCCTGGAACTAGAGGAATGGAATGATCATGAACACTGCAGGAAGGGGGAAGGCTCTGGGGAGTGGAAAAAATAGTTTGGTGTATGGAGAGTATAGTTTGGAGGTCAAGATGCACAGATGGGGTCTCAACTTCTTGAATCGAATGGAGTTGTCCAATAATGCTTGAATGACCTTTTTTGATGATCTTTTCCATTCGAAGGGAACTGATGATCTCAGGGGATCCTATTGTGATGCATTGGAACTGATACAGTTGGTCGTCCTGTTGAAATTGCATGGTTAATTCCTTAAAATCCATGAGGATGGGAACGAGAGTGCGTAACCATTCCACACATAACACAATGTCACAACCAGCCATTTCGATAGCGAACATATGAGATTTTAGGTTGTACTAGCCAATTTGTATACACACATTTTCACAATTCCCCCAACATTTCATTGAACCTCCATTGGTAATCATGATTCAAAAATTTTTGAATGCATGGATATAGCAATGGGTTTCTTGAGTAATGTGAAGATGAATGAAATTATGAGTGCTACCACTGTCAATTAGGTTGATGACCTTCTTATTTTAAATGTATCAAATTATCTTGAGGATTTTGGGAGTAGAGAAGCCAGTGAGTGCATTCAATGAAATGATCGATTCAACTTCTGGTGGATTAGATGGCAGAGTGATAGGAGTTGGCTCAGGTAGCTATTCTTCAAGAGAATCCCTGACCTCTTTGTCAACCACATCCTTAGAGATGGACATGAACAACTTTTGTTCCTTACATTTGTGCCCCAAAAAATGTTTTTCATCACAATTATAGAAAAGAACCTTGAATTGGCATTCAACCATTTTTGCCCAGGTTAATTTTTTGATATTGAGAGGAGTGGTATGAGGAGTAGGATTGGGAGGGAGAGGGCATGGATGGAAAGAAGGTTTGTCATGTTGGGAAAAAATAACCTGTTGGGATTCCTTGGCATGTTGAGTAGCTTCCAACCAAGTCTGGGGGAAGGTCATGAGGACTTGGGCTGGGATTTCATCCTTGAGACCACTGATAAAGAATTATCTAAAACAAGTATCATAAATGCCCTCAGTTCTAAATCTAATTTCTTAAATGTGGAAATAAACTCTTCCATGGTACCTGACTATTTCAATTTTGTCAAACAGCCTAGGGAGTGTGTATTAGTGTCAAAGTAGTCATAAAGTCTGGACACAAAATTTGTCCAAGCCGCATATCCTTGGCATGATTTTCGATGTCATTTCCATCATTTCCAACATTCATGATCTAAATAGAGTACACCATAACAAAGTTTTTCTAAGTCATAAGTGATTCCATGCAAGGAGAAGTAGTGTTCCATTTGAATGACCCAACCAGTGCAATATGAGCCATCAAATTTGTTAACCTCCACTAGTGGAAGACGCAGATCATGATACAAGGGGTTGGAATGAAACTACTGGGAATTGGAGGAATTTGTACCTTCTAGGTTAGAATATTGGTCATATTAGAAATGGATTCCAAGAATTTACATTTTTTCTAGGACCTTGGCAGCAAATGAGTCAAGTTGAGACTCAAGGTGGGATGCAATTTGGCTGGCAAGGTGGGAATCAATGTCTTTCTTCAGTTCATCTTTCATGTAGTCCATTTTGGACTCTATGTGGGTAGTGATGTGGGTTTCAAGGTATTTTTTATGAGTGGTGGCCATGGTGAGGGGAAAACACAAGAAGAGGTGGGAAAGAAAGGTGGTTGAAAAGAGCGAGTGGGTCCACAGAAAAACAAGGTGAAAAAATGATAGGTATCACTATGATCAAGACGAAAAGAGGATTCCAATGGAATAGGTCCCAAGTATAGGTGCTCAGAAGGGGGTTGGGACCACAGGAAAAAAGAAGGTTGAAAAATGATAGGTATCATTGTGATTGGGATGAAAATAGGATTCCAATGGGATAGATCTCAAATAAGGGCATGGGCAGGCCCCATACTTTGTTTTTTACTCCTGCGAAGTTATACTTCAATTTGAATAATATTGTAGTGTCAAAATTCCCAAATTATTAACAGGAACAAAGATGTAGTAATTTTGCAACCAGAATGTAGGAGGCAAGGTTGCACATAAAAAAACGTCTTTGTTCCTTGCTTCTTCTATTTTCATCCCAAGGTTTAGGGTTTTTGTCAGGGTTCCTAAAAAAAGGGTTTTCCCTGTGCTATAGTTCTCTGATATATGTGTGGGGTCAAACAACAATACTCGGCCCAATATCTCAGGGAACTAATTAAGGAGGCTATATCATACCCTTAGTCGTATTACCCAATTGCCTAGGTACTAGAGAGTATATTCCCGAGTGTTTTTCTCGATGGCACTATAGCATCTAGGAGACCAATCATTTTATCTATGGAGGAATTCAAGAGATCTGGGCCAATCTGTATACAAGTGTTTTCTGATGCACTACCACTTGAAGGGGTACCAAGAGGGTTAAAAGGGTGGAAAACAAGATTTTCTTAACTACCTCTTGTATTTCATGCATCTATGCTTCCATGACCTTGGATTTATGCATTGAATGACATATCTCTATAGTTTTAAGACGCCAGAACACATCTCTACCCTGAAAAAAAATAACCCACATTTCCTACCAAGGAAAGTTCTCTGATACCACTTGTAAGGTACCAGATCTATTATAATAGTAGAAAAAAGAAACATTGCAAAGAATAACAGTGGAACATCACAATATATGAAACCACAACACCAAAATAATACCTTTGTTGATAGGAAACAATGTTCACTTGCCTCTTCGAGAGGGAAACCTCCAACAGAGCAGCTCTCTATTACAATAAGTCTCCAGAAAAAAATTCTCATGTCTCCTACTCTTATTAATACTAATTATATCTTCTAAATATCCTTATAGAGGAAGATCCTTCTTGTAACATACCTGACATCCAACTCTTCTATGCCACGTAAAAAAATTTGAACTGTACGTAAATTAAAACATATACACAAAGAAACTCTTGCAGAAATTTATATATAAAACTTAAAACAGAAAAATACATTCTGCATTACAAAAATTCATATAGACTAATAATAAAAATACACATGCAGCACAAACAAGAGTAACCCATAAAATAAACGCATGCATAATAATGCAGCATGTAATTTAATACAAAATGGACACTTATCTTGGTAAAAATATCACCAATTGCGTGTAGACCTTCCACGAACCTCCCAGCCTTATACCACATTGCTCATCACTCTCAGCAGTGGTCACCCCTGAGATGGGACTAAAATCAACCTGGGTAAAGTGATTCCTAACTAGGATGATGTATCTTATACATCAGGAAAGACTCTGTCATAGGTTCCTACTCAAACTAATAGCCTACGATCCCTCATTCCCCACATGCCTATCCCACCCTAGGAAGTGTGCCCCTTCTCTACTCAACAGTCCCTCAGCTGCCCCACTTCCTTTATAGGGCTTCAGCAACAGGTTAGAGAGGAAGTCTCAAAGCCCTATAGCTATAATTTATCACCTTCGGGAAATCAATTCCCTCACCTAGAGAGAAATTTCTCATGGGCCTGACAACCCGCTTCTTCAGTTCATCTCCCAATCTAACCAGGTACGAAAACAGGTATGGGTATGGATACAGGTTCAGTTATAGTGATAAGAAGGTACGGAGGACAACTGACTGACTGAGTGAATGATCATGGAAATGATTGGAAAATTAACCAAGTCTAAGCTATATGTATGCATGTTCCCAACTTGACACTTGTCATGTTGGGAGCTACTTTGGCCCACTTGTCCCCATCCTTATAACTTAGGATAAAATAATTATCCATACTTTATACTTTAAGGAATATTAATATAATATTCATTTTCGGCTTAAGCTCCCTATATTATCCCTTTTCCTTAACTTGTAGCCCAACCCTTTCCCTAACTAGTGGATTTTAGTCCCCCATGCTCTTTTAGCGTGGTCAGTCTACACGCAACGATGTATTTTATATTAATGATGAGACATATACAAAAATAGGCTCACTGGCCTTTAGCATCTAGTGTCTCTAGCCTAATTCCATACATAATCCTCCTAGATTATAATAACTGGATCCCCATCCTATAAAACAAAACATATACACAAAGGCTCCCTGGCCTCAAAATCACACACACTTAATTTTGTTGTGTGCGGTATCCTGGAATGTGCACACTTCATCATTTTAGTGCACAGTACATGCATGCACTATACCATGGAAGGTGCATACAAAATGATATCAAACAAATCATCAGATTAAGTACATTTTCATTTACATTTATAGTTGGGGTTCGACCTAGGGGTATTACAATCCCCTCCCCTTATTTAAGCACTGTCCTCAGTGCATTATGTACACATATACAACCAAAATTTCAAAAATCCTCAAAAATATGCAGGTATTCTGCCCACATTGCATCCTCATTCTCCCAATTAGCATCCTCAGGACCATACCAGGTCCATTGGACCTTTACAATCCCTATGGCTCGATCATAGAGATGTTTGATTTTCCAATCCAAAATGTGTACCAGATGTACTTGGAAAGTGCCTTATTGATCCACTTGAATCATATTCCAATCAATTACATGATTAACATCAATTATATATTTCTTGAGCAACGATACATGGAATACATTATGAACAAACATAGATGCAGGCAATGCAATCATATAAGATATTGGACCAATCCTTTCTAGGATTTCAAATGGTCCACAATATCTAGATGCCAACTTGGAACATTTTCCCAACTTCAGTAAACTTATGTTGGCTTTCACTTTCAATAATACATGATCCCCCACTTTAAATTCCCTGTGAGTTCTTCCCTTATCAGCATAGATTTTCTGCCTATCTTGGGAAGAATTTAAGTTCTGATTTATTTTCAACATTTTCTCCTCCATTTCCCTGCGTAAATCTAGCCCGAACACTGCTTTATCTATTGGGTTATCCCAGCTTATCGGTGAGGTGCACCTTCTGTTGTAAAGTGCCTTAAATAGGCTCATATTTAGAGATGTTTGGTACCCATTGTTATAAGAAAAATCTAATAAGTGTATGTAGTCCTCCCATTTTGATGGTTTATCCATCACATACATCCTCAACATATCCTCAATCATTTGATTCACCCTCTATGTTTGTCCATCTGATTGTGGATGATAAGTTGTGCTAAAATTCAAATTTGTTCCAAATCCATTAAATAATCCCTTCCAAAAATTTGAGGTAAATTTTGGATCTCTGTCATAGACAATTGTCTTAGTTATACCATGTAATCAAGCAATTTCTCTCATATAAACATCAGCAATGTTGGCTTCCTTGTGAGTGAGATTTACTGGAATAAAATGGGCAGCTTTAGTAAGTTTATCCACCACTACCATGATAGACTCATGTTGCTTGTTTTTTCTAGGCAGTTTGGTGATGAAATCCATTGTTACAACTTCCCATTTCCACTAAGGAATGGGTAATGTCTGTAGAAAACCAGCTAGGTGTCTATGCTCATCCTTTACCTTTTGACATTCCAAACATTTGGCAATAAAATCAGCGACTTCTTTCTGCGCCTGTCCAATAACATTGGCTCTTGACAACTACAATATTTTTCTTATAACCTGGGTTCCCAACATAAGATACATTATGCATTTCTCTCAATATCATATTTTTCAATTCATGGGAATTTGGTACATAAATTCTACCCCTATATATGATAATTTCATCATTTTCTAGCTTATAGTCTTCAATTTTCTGCTGCAAAATACCTTGCTGTAATTTTGCTACTAATTCCTTGTATTGCAAATCTGATTTTCCAACCTCTATGATTCTGTCTTTCAAATATGATTGGTACATGCATATGGCTATATCTTGCAACTCATGCACTCTTTTGTTGAGTGCATCAACCACTTTGTTCTCTTTCCCTTTGATATGATTTATATTAAAGTCAAATTCACTGAGAAATTATAACCATTTTATTTAACTAGCATTTAGATTTGGCTGATCAGATAAATATTTCATACCATTATGGTCCCTCCGTGATTCAAATATTTTCCCCATGAGGTTGTTCCTCCACTTCCTCAAGGCATGAACTATGGTTGCCAACTCCAAATCATGAGTGGCATAGTGCCTTTCATGCTCCTTCAACGTCCTTGATTCATAGCATACAACAAACCCATTTTGATTGAGGACTCCACCAAGTCCTTCTTTACATGCATCTTTTCATACAATGAAGTCTTCATTTGGATCTGCAATCCTTAAAATTGGAGCACTAGTTAATAATTGCTTCAAGTGTTGAAAACTCTTTTCACAATCCAATGTTCATTGAAACTTCACACCCTTCTTTTGCAAGGAAGTGATTGGGTGTGAAATCTTTGAGAATCCTTCAATAAATCTCTTATAGTAGCCTGCAAGGCCCATGAATGATCTGACCTCTATCACATTCTTTGGCATTGGCCATCCTCTAATGGCTTCTATCTTTTCAGGATCCACTATTATCCCTCCTCTGAAATGATATGTCCCAAATAATGAATTTGCTTCTGATAAAATGAGCACTTCCTCAATTTGGCATACAATGGATTCTCCCTTAATACTTGTAATACCATCCTCAAGTGTTTTTCATGCTCTTCCTTTGACTTATAATATATAAGAATTTCATCTAAAAACACAATGGAAAACTTATCTAAGTATTCCTAGAAAATACCATTCATTAAACACATGAAGACAGTTGGTGCATTTGATAACCCAAATGGCACCACTGTGAACTCATAATGAACATACCTTGTTCTGAAAGCAGTCTTGCTGATGTCTTCTTATTTAATTCTTACTTGATGATAACCAGACCTAAGATCAATCTTGGAGAATATTTTTTCATATTTCAGTTGATCAAAGAGGTCATCGATCTTTGGCAAAGGATACTTATTCTTCACAGATACTTTGTTCAATTTCCTAAAGTCAATGCAAAGTCTCAATGTTCCATCCTTTTTCTTCACAAATAAAACTAGGGAACCCCAAGGCGACACACTTGGGCATATATACCCCTTCTTTAGAATCTCTTCAAGTTGCATTTGCAATTCTTTCAATTCTGTTGTACTCATCCTGTAAGGAGTCTTGGATACTAGAGCTACTCCAAGCATCATATTTATGGAGAAATCAATGTCTCTTTTAGGGGGTAACCCTGGTATTTCCTTAAACACATCTTCAAACTCTTTTAGGACTGCATAATTTTCAATATTTGACACTCTATATTTAGGTGTTTCTTCCATATGAGCTTCAAATAATTGACACCCTTTGTTGTAACATTTATTCAGTTGCAATGCTAAAATTTCTCTGATGGTTAATGCCCTAGGAATTCCCTTCATTGTCCTTAGGTTCCCTTCCTCATCCAAACAAGTAAATGCCTTGTTATGACAATCTAGGATAGCATGATGTTGATCCAACCAATCCATCCCAATTATAAAAATATAGGAACCTAAAGGAAAGATGTTCAAATCTTCCCTGGTGTTCAGTCCATTCATGTCCATAGGACATGACTTAACCATATCATTAACTTTTATTTTGGCTCCGGTAGCCAGTTGCACCAACCAATATTTTCCACGCTTGCTTCTTGGCAAATTTAAACTTTCCACCATCTTAGGATCTATATAACTATGACTATCTCTTGAATCAAATAAAATAACAATGGTTTGGTTGTTGATCATACCTTCCACTTCAATCATATGTGGTTTATACTATGCTTGTTTTTTGTCTAAGGCTACATAGATCCTTGGTACATTTATTCCCATGTCCTCCACTGTTTCAGATTGTTGTACATTGTGAACAGTCCTCATTTTTTCACTTCTGTGAGGACAATTGTTACACATTATTTTGGTCACCTCAGTGATCACTTGACAAAGTGTGTTCATGTTGCCTAAAAATATTAAAAGAGACTTTCTTCAAGAGAAAAAGTGATTTGACTTCCTCTACCAGAGAACCCTATAAAGGAAGGTCATTGCACCCTACTCTATTTATGGGGTGCAACGATTCCTGATCACTGCATTCTGCACCATACCTGGACTGCAACGTCATTGCACGCTACTCAGTGTGTAGGGTGTGACGATGCTTTAAGATTGGGAAAAGTCAAATTTCATGAATGTTCTAGAAGGGGATCTTCTAGAAGGTGAGGTGGCCTCCGAACGGTTTGGATCTTACTCACTTCTATGATTTGGTGGGATCATCCCAATCTCCTCACTCATTTCTCTTTCACACTATATAAAGAGGGATCTCTCATGGAAAAGGCTAAGGTTGAATAGGATAAGAATTGTATGGAGAGTTCTACTTTAGATCATGCTTGAGAGCTTCATTTTAGTTCATCAAGTCATTGTGGATCTTCTTCATTCAAGGTTGGAGCAAAGGTGTGTGTTTTGGATCAAAGGGCCATCGAAAGGGGACCTTGCAACATCAGGGCTTCTGGTTGTATTCTCCACTTTCTATCTAATATGATACTGTTGTTGGGTGTTTTTACCCTACGGACTAGTAAGCTAGGGTTCTAAGCCTACATGCAGATCATGACCCTTCAGATTTAATCTTTATCCTTCTACCCAAAATCTCAACCCCTTTTCTCAGGCAAACACAGTAAGAATGAAC